>ML105205.1:109242-169594 GCA_003697995.1 Taxidea taxus jeffersonii
AAAATCTACAAAGAGCTTAGCAAACTCAACACCCAAAGAACAAATAATCCAATCAAGAAATGGGCAGAGGACATGAACAGACATTTCTGCAAAGAAGACATCCATATTGCCAACAGACACATGAAAAAGTGCTCCATATCACTGGGCATCAGGGAAATACAAATCAAAACCACAATGAGATACCACCTCACACCAGTCAGAATGGCTAAAATGAACAAGTCACGAAATGACAGATGCTGGCGAGGATGTGGAGAAAGGGGAACCCTGCTACACAGTTGGTGGGAATGCAAGCTGGTGCAACCACTCTGGAAAACAGCATGGAGGTTCCTCAAAAAATTGAAAATAGAGCTACCTTATGACCCAGCAATTGCACTACTGGGTATCTATCCTAAAGATACAAACGTAGTGATCCAAAGGGGCACGTGTACCCGAATGTTTATAGCAGCAATGTCCACAATAGCCAAGTTATGGAAAGAACCTAGATGTCCATCAACAGATGAATGGATAAAGAAGAAGTGGTATATATATACGATGGAATACTATGCAGCCATCAAAAGAAATGAAATCTTACCATTTGCGATGACATGGATGGAACTAGAGCGTATTATGCTTAGCGAAATAAGTCAACTGGAGAAAGACAACTACCACATGATCTCCCTGATATGAGGAAGTGGAGATGCAACGGGGGTGGGAGTTAAGGTGGTAGGAAAAGTAAAAATGAAAGAAGATGGGATCGGGAGGGAGAAAAACCAAAAGAGACTCTTAATGTCATAAAACAAACTGAGGGGGGTGGGGGGAAGAGGGGTTGGGTGAGGGTGGTGGGGTTACATCATATGTTTAAATAAAGCTTAAATAAAGTAAAAAAAAAAAAAAGAAAAAAACAAACAAACAAAAAAAAATAATTATCTGTCCAAATAATATGAGTGTTTTCCTGATTTCTTCTCCACAAAAAGTTCTGTGATTTGTAATAATGAACTTCCTTAGGAGTAGATAATAAATCAATGACCAAATTTTTGTGTTCTTTAGAGTCAGGTAATTTTGGATATTCTGAAATATAAAAAGATATATTTGATAAATTTACATCTGGTTAGTTAGTTAAAATATCCACTAGCTTCCGTTTTCTCAGCTGTGAAGTGTGCAAAATAATAGTGCTTATCCAGTAGGATACCAAACTATCAGAGAAGTCACATATAAAATTTCTGGAAACTGCCAAATTTATGGGCAAATGTTATGGGTTGAAGGGGGGAGAGAGGAGTGGCTGAGAAGCCAAGAACATAAAGCCCAAGTCTAAGTATCATAAATGTGAATTTTTTAAAAAATTTGTGCCTTTATATATCATGGGTGCATTTTTGCCCCTTAGATTGCTATGAAAGTTTTGAAAAAACAAAGATGAGGAGCTATAACCTGCTGTAAATTTAGATTTATATTAAAGCAAAATTATTAAGATAGTGTAATATTGGTAATAGAATAGAGAAAATCACCAGTGAGACAAAAAAGAGATCCAGATGCAAACTCATTCATATATTGGAAGTTGGCATATGGCCAAAATGGCCGTGTACATCAATGATGAAAGGAAAGGCAAATCATCATCAGTATTCATAAAAAAATGCCTAAGAGAATGCCTTTTGAAACATTAAGGCAGGGAAAGAATTTTAAATAAGACATAGAAATAACAAATTAGAGCTAAAAATAATTTAGATAACTTTTAAAAGCCAAAAACCTGTAAGAAGATATTTGCAAAACATAATTTACAAATGATTCGTGCCTAGAATATATAAAAAGTCCCTACAAATTATTTTTTTAATTTAATAAAAATGAACAAATGATATGAAAAGGCATTTCACAGAATAGGAAACACAAATGGTTGATAAATAAATATGAAAACACATGTGTTATAATTAGGAAAATGTAAATTATATTTTAGTTTCTTCAACCAAAGGAAAAGCCCAATAAGCACTATTGTGTTTGAAGTTGTGGAATAAGAACTCATGTGAACTTATACTATCACTTTAAAAAACTATTGGTATTATGTAATATGGAGATATTAAGGCATAAGCCTTAGAAAATTTGTATATGTGCAGTAGGACATGTGTATCTGAATATTTAAGGTATACTGTTTAAAATAGACATAAAATACAAAGAATCTTAAAGTCATTAACAGCAGAATGGGTTACTATATTTGAGTGAAGTTTAGGAATTTTTTTTTTTAAGATTTTATTTACTTATTTGACAGAGAGAGATCACAAGCAGACAGAGCATCAGGCAGAGAGAGAGGAGGAAGCAGGGTCCCTGCTGAGCAGAGAGCCCCATGTGGGGCTCCATCTCAGGATCCCAGGACCCTGAGATCATGACCTGAGCTGAAGACAGAGGCTTAACCCACTGAGCCACCCAGGTGTCCCAGGAACTTTCAAAACCAAAAGAGATTCTTATGTTTTCCAGAGAGAAAAAGCAGGTTACCAAGAGAAGAACAAACATTGTTTTTACTTCATATATCACCACACAAGAAACATATAACCAAGAAAAGCAATAAACTGTATTTTCAAATTGCAAATAATGTGAAAATAGAGCCCAGAATTTTAAATAAATAAACTGTTATTTATACATGAGAGAAAGTAAAGATATTTTAGGCACATGATTTGTAAAACACAGAAAGACCTTTATTTTTATTTATTTTTTATTTTTTTAAAGACCTTTATTTTTAAAAGACAGTTTTGGAAGGAATTCCCAGTGAGAAAAGAAATAAGAATGTAGGGCAAAATTATAACATGAGCCAAAAGGGGAGAAGCACAGAGTCACAGAGAACTGGAAATTTGTTTAGTTACATTACGTTGTTCAGAGGGAAGCTACAGATACTGACATACTTATGAAACTGATGGAAGAAATAAACAGAAGTACTGGTCTCAGTAAGCTAAGGATCACAACCGAAAAAACATCATAGAAGCTGTGCATTTCACAACAGTAGAAAAAATAAATTAATTAGCGATGGTAGAGAAACTGTAAAAATAAAACCTTAAAATAAAATAAAGCTCAAGTAAACATAAATATAAGGAAATTAATCAAACAAGTTAAACTCAGAAAAAAAAATCTTAGAAACCATGAAAAAACTATTCAACAAAATGTTACCCACAAGAAATACACATAAAAAACACAAGGCAGATAAATTCATGGAAACACGTAAGTAAAATAAACATAACCTAAAAGAAAACTAGGGAAGAAATTTAAGGATTAGACAAAAATATGAGATAAAGTGGGACAATATTATATTTAGTTGGAACAATCAATTGGAACTACATAACATTCATGAATGTGTATACTCCTAAGTTATACTTACAAAGTATATAAAGCAACAAATGATAGGACAATGGAGGGAATTAGTTAAATCAACAAGAATACTTGGAGATTTTAATACATTCTTTTCTGACATGATAAATAAAACAGAACAAAACTAAGGCAAGAATATTTAGAAAACATAATTAATACACTTGATTTAAGTATAGACTCAAGTTTGGCTTTAGCCTTGGTATTATCCACAATTTTCTTAGTAAGATCAAATATCTAGTGCAGAATGATCAGCATGATTTCTGACATTATCTCTGTGTAATCAGTGTAGAGTAATCCCAGTCTTATGAATTAAAGCAAGTGCTTCAGATTTATTGTTAATTTCTGACTATTAACATTCAAATATAGTTAAGCATTTCACATGCAGCTTGAAATGGAAATTTCCTTATGTGCTATGTGTTGAAATTCTATCATTCTTTTTAATCCATGTGTTGGTTTACTATTACAAAGGCAAAGTGCTCTATTAGTTAATTAGACAGTTGGACTCTTGTTATATACACAAAAGTAACTATTAAAAACTTTCAAATATTTATAAGAATAGAAAAATAGATTGATTAAAAATGAATGATGAAAGCCTTAGCTAGGTAACTAGAGAGATATATATCTTTTAGCAAAAAAAAAAAAAATGCTAATACAAGTTTAAATGACACAAAGGAGAATAATGGAAATTACATTAAATCATAATTCTAATCTTTGTGGATTGTTTTACTAGTATTATAATATTAAATAAAATATCAACTATTAACTGTATTTAATTTGTAGTTATTCATCAATGGCATGAGTTTTTCAAGAAAAAGTTATATTTGAAAATTTTTCATCATGTGAGGCTGAATTAAAAGCAGAACTTTACAATTCAAATTTTATGAGGAAGACAAGTTTTTAAAATCATGGACAATAATATTTATGACAAATTATCTTTGATGTATAAACAGGTTTAAAGAATATGAGGAGAAATCAGCCACCCTAAACATATTTTGTTCTCACTAATCAAACTTGAAAATGACAAATTTTATAAGAAAGCTTGAAGGTAACAATTTGTTAAAGCTTATACCCTTTACTATTCTAACTCTATTTCACTGGGACTTCTAATACAGTGGGCCTATCAACTTTTCACTCTCTCTCATCCCATTTATATCCTTATTCTTATTCAACTGAAGGTCCAAATCCATGGTCAATCAAAGTAATCACTCCCATATTTATTTATTTGACACCCTTGCCCCTTTCTTGCTTTCTCTTATTTGGATGCAAAACTACATAATCACTTGAATCCAGATGAATATTGAATCCAGATGAGCCCACTGAATAGGATAAGATAAAAACATATAAATTTATAGGTGTATCACACTTTAAATTCATGGTCGCTAATCCCCCCAAAAATTCCTTGAGTCCTCTTAGACAATCACGTTATATATCCTTGGTCCATTCACTCAACCACTTCCCTAGGTGACTTTTACACCTTTTCCTCTCTTCAAACTTGAACACTTCCTCTTACATTCTCTTTCTTAGCTGGTGACCTTTCTTCCTACTTGACTGGGGACATTAAAACAATCAAAGGAAAACTTTTGCAGACTCACTGACTGTATACTCACCTTCCAGCATGTACACCCACATACCTGGGTCAGATATGAGCTTTTCCAATAGTCAATTTCCTTAGTCTTTCTTGCTCACCAAGTGGTCCTAATTTTTCTCCTCTATCTCAACACTATTTGTTCTCTACTGAATCACTCCCCAAAAACTCCCTAAAAACTGTTGCCATTTCTTCTTGTTAAAAAGAAAACAAACAAAGAACAAAACTGGGGCATCTGTGTGCCTAGGTTGGTTAAGCGTCTGTCTTCAGCTCAGGTCATGGTCTCAGGATTCTGGGATAGTGACTCATATTGGGTTCCCTACTCAGTAGGGAGTATGCTTCTCCCTCTCTCTCTGCCCCACTCTCGTGCTTGTGCTCTTTCTCTCTTAGTGCTCTCTCTCTCTCTCAAATAAATAAAATCTTTTTTAAAAAGGAAAACAATGGGGACACCTGGGTGGCTCAGTTGGTTAAGCGGCTGCCTTCGGCTCGGTCATGATCCAGGCGTCCTGGGATTCAGTCCCACATGGGGCTCCTTGCTCGGCAGGGAGCCTGCTTCTCCCTCTGCCTCTGCCTGCCACTCTGTCTGCCTGTGCTCACTCCTGCTCTCTCTCTATGACAAAAAAAAAAAAAGGAAAACATTAAAAAAAAAAAAAAACTGCTTTCCATCCAGCTTACTTTAAAGCAAATGAAAATAAAAGCAAAAAACTTTTTTCAATTTTTTGAGGAATCTCCATGCTGTTTTCCAAAGGGGCACGTGTACCTGAATGTTTATAGCAGCAATGTCCACAATAGCCAAGTTATGGAAAGAACCTAGATGTCCATCAACAGATGAATGGATAAAGAAGAGGTGGTATATATATACAATGGAATACTATGCAGCCATCAAAAGAAATGAAATCTTACCATTTGCGAGGACATGGATGGAACTAGAATATATTATGCTTAGTGAAATAAGTCAACTGGAGAAAGACAACTATCACATGATCTCCCTGATATGAGGAAGTGGAGATGCAACGGGGGTGGGGGTTAAGGTGGTAGAAAAAGAAAAAATGAAACAAGATGGGATCGGGAGGGAGACAAACCAAAAGAGACTCTTAATGTCATAAAACAAACTGAGGGGGGTTGGGGGAGGAGAGGGGTTGGGAGAGGGTGGTGGGGTTACATTATATGTTTAAATAAAAAAAAGCTTAAATAAAATTAAAAAAAAAGCAAAAAACTTTACTAACAACTCAGTACTATATGTCTTTTCTCTTTCGTTAGCAAAATTCTTCTTGTTGTTCTATTCTTCAGTACTCTTTTAAGCCACTTTAATTAGAATTTTGTCCCCAACTTTCCACTAAAATTGCTCTTATGAAAACCATCACTGAACTTCAGGTAGCTAAAGCAGAAGAACGTTTCTTACTGTAGCACTTGACCAGTTGATCATCCCTTCCTCTCTGGTAATCTTATTTCACTGGGCTTTTGGGACAACTTATTGTACTGGGTTTAATAGTGTCCCCACATAATTCACATCTATCTGGAACTTATGAATTGTGACATTGTTTAGAAATAAGAATCTCCTACAGATGTAAGTAAGTTAAGATGGTGTCATACTAAGTGAGGGTATGCACTAAATCCAATATGACTGGCGTCCTCTTAAGAAGAGGGAGATTTGGACACAGAGGCAGGAACAGAAGGAAGACAATGCAAAGACACAGAAACACCAGAGAGCAGGCTTATGTGAAGATGGAGGTATAGATTGGAGCAATATATCTACAAGGCGAGTAATGCCAAGAATTGCTGCAATCATGAGAAGGTGGAAAAGGCCAGAAAGTTTCTTCTCTAATGTCTTGGGAGAGAACATGAGCCTTACGGACACTTTGATTTTCGACTTCTAGTTTTGGGAAATGTGAGAGAAGAAATTTCTGTTGTTTTGAGGAACTCAGTTTCTGGTCCTTTGTTATAACGGTGCTAGGAAACTAATATACCTACTCTTGGTTTTACTTCTTCCTCACTGGTCACTCTTGTTCAGTCACCTATATTATCCCAATGCTTTCCCCTGACCTTTATTTACTTATTTATTTATTTGACAGACAAAGATCACAAGTAGGCAGAGAGGCAGAGGGGTTGGGGTGAGGGGGAAGCAGGTTCCCCCACCCCACTGGAGCAGAGTTCAATGTGGGGCTCAATTCCAGGACCCTGGGATCATGACCTGAACTGAAGGCAGAGGCTTTAACCCACCGAGCCACCCAGGTGCCCCTTCCCCTGACCTCTTAACGTTGGAGTTCCCTTAGGCTCCATCTTTGATTTTTTTTCCTCCATGTCCATTTTGTAGAGGGTAGTATTAGTACTCTGGTGAGATTCTCTTAGATCCTCTTTATTGTATTAATGTGTTTGGAAGTAAGTGGGAGTGGGAAGCTTCAGTATCATTTCACTTTCAACAGCCAACACCTGCAGCTCTTCCCCCCCACGAAAGTAATACCCCTGAGGGGTGCCTGGGTGGCTCAGTCAGTTGTCTGACTCGGTTTCAGCTCAGGTCATGATCTCATGGGTCATCAAATCAACCCCTGAGTCAGGCTCTGCACTCAGTGAGGACTCTGCTTGAAGGTTCTCTCCCTCTGCTCCTGCTCCACTCTCTCCTACCCTCTCTTTCAAATAAATAAACAAATAAACAAATAAATAAATAAATAAGAAATGAAATACCTTTGAGTTTTGGATCCTATTTTGGTTTCCACTAACCATTGAAGGGTTTCCAGAGATATAATAACATAAACATATTTATATTTCAATAATAAATGGTGAAGTGGCAGGGATAAATTCACAGAGATCTACTAGTAGTTTACTGCAATATTCTCCCACCCCCAACAGGCACACACACATCTGAGTTTATTTACCACAGGAAAAAATGAGTAAGAATATTATTGTACCTAATTCATTTTTCTGAGTGTTACTTGGAACTCCAAATGATTCCTGGATGTCCCACAAATCCATTTTGTTTTTAAAGATTATTTATTTATTTATTTGACAGAGATCACGAGTAGGCAGAGCAGCAGGCAGAGAGAGAGGGGGAAGCAGGCTCTCTGCTGAGCAGACAGCCCGATTTGGGGCATGATCCCAGGACCCTGGGATCCTGGGATCATGATCTGAGCCAAAGGCAGAGGCTTTAACCCACTGAGTCACCCAGGCGCCCCCCACAAATCCATTTTGCATGTAGCTCCACCTCCATTTTCTGTCTTTGCTTTGAAATGAGCATGTCCTAAAATTCATAAAGGAACTGAAACTGAATTTCCAATGTTTTGTTCTTTTCTCCTCATTGTTTCTTCTTCAACCATATTTATTAGCACTCACCTACCTCATCCCTTTAATTTTTCCAAATATGCATAAAAGCAAGCTGTAATAAACTGTTGACTTCAAGAGAAGAAAAGTCCAACAAATAGGAAATGATTAGAAATACCAGCATATGTAAATTTATAGGGACCATGTTAAATAAATTATGCCACATTATGCAGCCAAATAAGAGAAATGCAGAAAGCTCCCTATGTTTTGATATTAAAAGATCTCTAAAATACAGAGTTAAGCAAAACAAGCAAGGTGCAGAAGAAGAGTATAGGAAATCACTTACCATTGTGTTAATTAACAAGAAGGATACATTCATAATTGCTGGTAGACGCACACATGGAAACAATAGCCCAGACCAATTCTTATTTCAACCTTTGCTTCATCACTCAGTGGAATCTTATTATTATCTATGCAAGTATTTGAAAAAACACACACACACACATACACACTTGTTTTCACCAAACAAATAATTTTCTGGAGTAATGTATACAAATTTAGGAAAACAAATAAAATTAATTCATTTCTTCAATCTGTAAATACAGTGCTCTATTAAAGATACACCTAATTTGTGGAAAAATGGAAAGTCTTACCAATGCAGTATGAATTGTTGAAATTCAGGTTCATGGTGGGTTTAAAATTATTATTTTCTAATGGAAATAGGGTGGGGACTAACAGTTTTGTAAGAATTTATTTTATCATTTATCTTTTAAAACCAAAATCTATTTCTTTTTTTTTTTTTCTTCAAAATCTATTTCTATACTGAATTGGTGGACTCCTCTCTAGGGAGAAATCTATGAGGAATTTTTATTGGATTCGGATTCTGCATTATAAAAATTTTAGAATCCAAAGAAAATTAGAACAAATTAGAGCAAATAATACAAGGAACATTCATGCAGTCAGGATTAATATTTAACAATTGTATGATTTTGTCATACTTTCGTTATTTAGATGAATTTTTATTTTTTATTAATTATTTTAAATAAAATTACGGACATTTTTATATTTTTAACTTAAATACTTCAGAATGTAGCTCTAAGTAATAAGGACTTTTTAAAAATATTTTATTTATTTATTTGACAGACACAGATCACAAGTAGGCAGAGGCAGGCGGAGAGACAGGGAAGCAGGCTCCGCACTGAGCAGAGATCCTGATGCAGGGCTTGATCCCAGGACCCTGGGATCATGACTTGAGCTGAAGGTAGAGGCTTAACCCACTGAGCCACCTAGGCGCCCCAATTAGGACATTTCTCTACAAAAATACTATTAAAGCTGTAAGTGGTTAACAATAAATTTGTAATGTGATGAAACCACCGTTGACTTCTAATTTGTTCAAATCAGTGCCTAATCAAAGACAGTAATTTGCATTTAGGTTTGGAGATTCTGAAGTTTCTCTTACTATAGAACTCTTCTCTCCATTCTCCACTTTTTTTTTTTTTTACATTGATGTGCCAAACAAATTAAGCAATATCCTCTTTACATCTTGTAGAATAAGAGAGCACATTTTAACTGGTAGGTATTCAATGCCAATAACAGCAACCTCAAAGAAGCCTACTATACACACACACACACACGCACACACAGATACACACAGACACACACATATCTCTTAACCATGATTTTTCTTTCTTAATAATTTAAAGCAAACCTTTTTTTTTATTTGTAACCTTGGAAAACATAATTTTATTAATGTTTCTTATGAACAAACCGTCTCCCTTTATTTGGCTAATTTCTCTTATTATACCTTACACTGTAACAAATGCCTGTGTATATAAATATTCTTTCCCAGATCTATTCATTTCTTTACATCAGGTTTCCCTAAACAGAATTACTGGTTAGCAGTAAGATGATATATGTTGCAGATAGTTTTCTATAAATAGAAACTTTTTAAATCAGAGCTGGATGTAAGTGCCTGTATCACACATTGTCCCCAGCACTGAGTATTATGTTTGTATTTGTGAAACAAAAACAAAAACAAAAACAAACAAACCTTCTTCTTTTGATTTGAATTAACTTCACTACTGAGGTGAGAATTTTTTCATATCCTTATTATCCATTTTTATTTATTCTTTGGGAACTCTGTGTTTCTCTTTTTAACCATTTTTTTCTATTGAAAATATAAAGTTGTTTCTGTTTTTCCTTTCATTTTTGAAAACTCCTTTTTAAGTGAAAGACATTAATTCCTTGTTATATTTGTTGGAATATTTTTTTTTTTCAGTTTGCATTTGCCTTTTAATTTTGCACTTGTTTTTGGCTTGAATATTTACTTCATTTTTTGTTCTTGTTCTGTTAATTTCCTTAAATGCACATAGACACAATCCCATTTTCCTCACTACCCAATCAGCCACTTCAATGTTTCATGTCTATTTTTTATCTGAATACATTGCAATGTGTGTAATATTTTACATGTGCAAAAATGGTATGCTGTTATGTAGATAAATATTATTATGTTATATATCATATTTTGTTTTCTATTTTAAAAAATGAAGCACTGTATAAGAACTTATACAACTCAACATCAAAAAAAAGCAAATAATCCAATTAAAAATTGACAGAGGACCTAATAGACATTCAAAGGAAGCCATACAAATGGCCAACAGACCCATGAATATACATTCAACATCATCAATCATCAGAGAAATGCAAATCAAAACTACATGAGTTATCACCTTACACCTGTCAGAATGAAAAAAGACAAAAAATGTCATGTGTTAGTGAGGATGTGGAGAAAAAGAACTCTTGTGGAATGTCAGGTGGAATACGAATTGATGCGGCAACTGTGAAAACAGTACAGGGGTCCCTCAGATAGTTAAAAATAGAATTACCATACCATTCAGCAATTCTACTACTGGGTATTTACCTGAAGAAAAGGGAAACAATAATGTGAAAAGATATATGAACTCCTTTGTTTATTGTAGCATTATTTACGATAGCTAAGACTTGGAAGCAACCCACATTGCCATTGATAATGATTGGATAAAGATGGTGGCGTGTTTGTGTGTGTGTGTGTGTGTGCGTGCATGCACATGCGTGTGTGTGATGGAATATTACTCAGCCATAGAAAAGGATGAAATCCTGTCATTTGCAGCAACATGGATGGCCCTATATGCTAAGTGAAATAAGCCAGACAGAGAAAGACAAATACCATATGATGTCATTCATGCATTCATATATGGAGTTTACAAAATAAAAAACACGGAAAAAAGAGATAAGCAAACATAAAAATAAACTTATTCTTAAATGGAGAGAAAAAATTGGTTTCCAGAGGAGAAGTGGGTGGGGGAATGGATGAAATAGATAAAGAGATGAAGAATACACTTGTCATGATGAGTCTGAGTAGTGAGTGAGCACTGAGTGTTGAATCATTATATCGTACACCTGAAACTAATATAACACTCTATGTTAATTAGGCTTCAATTTTAAAAAAATGAAGCACTGTTAGTAAGAGCCATCTTTGTTGCTAGGTATGCACTTTGCATTTATTCAGTGCTGCTAAATGTAGCATATTACTCCTTGGTGAACATTTACCATATTTTATCAGATTATTTTTTGGTGAACACAAAATTTGTTTTTTACCTTCAGAATTTCCATCACGCACTTGGAGAACTATCATATGGGATATGAACTGAAGTAAAATTTTGCTAGGTATACATATTCATAAGAGGACCTGCAGTTTAATAAGATATCTATATATTTATATTTCTACATATATACAATTTGACTAAATGTTACTTGAAGGCCTTCCAGGTTGTATCACTCGACAGACTCACCAGCAGGATGTGAAGGTTCCTATGTCTTGACATCCCTGCTAACACTCAACATTATAAAACTATTTTTTCTCACTGCAGTTTAAATTTACATTTTTCTGATTACTAATGATTTTCTGTGTCTTACCAATTACTAATTAAGTTGAAACATGAAATTGTTGATATCCAAACATTTTTGATTTACAAAATATGGCAGGTAATTATAGTTCAACCTTGTAGTTTTTTGGGTTTCCTTTGCTATGGATAACCTGTTTTATGCTCTTTCTCATTTTTCTATCAAGTTGCTTTCTCTTTTTATTTTTATTTTTTGGCAGAAATTTCTAAAGGTTAATGTTTTATGATTTTTAGGCAAATATCCTCTTTTCTTCTCTCTCCTGTCTGTTACCTTGTTCATGGGATTACTCTTTGATTAGAAATTCTTGATTTGGGCACAGTAGTAGGGGTAGTGACAGTAGGCAATTATTTAGCACTTACTTTAATCTACTCTTCACATTTACATGTAGATTAGGTAAGGATATCATCTTATTTTCCATCTATCAGGCAATCTTTCCTTTTCCTTCTGATTGTAGTGCTATTTTAATTTAATGTCAAATTCTCTTATATATAGATCAATATCTATTTTGCTGGCTTGTTTGTCCATTCCTGTATTTTTACTACCATGGTTGTGAGCTATACCTTGTTATATGATAGAGCAAGTCCTCTACTTTCATCATCTCTTATGACTTCATTATTCATGTTTCTTTAATACTCCATGCACATTTTAAGGTAGTTTTAGAAATATGTTTTAAAAAACAACAGATAAGGCATATCTATGAAATTATTATAATAGTAAAATACAAAGTTTAAAGTGAGGGCACAGTTTTGGAAGGCAAGTCCTTGGAAATCTCATCAACCTAGAGAAATATCTAGGTCTAGGTCAAAGTTGTCCTGAATCAAACTTATTCTATACAGGCTGACAAATGGCAGCACAAAGTGAGTATGAATACTTCACTTTACCCAAGTGGAGGGAGCACTTGAACCCTAAGGCTTGGAAAACCTAGGTAACCTCTCTCTGTCACCACATGGGACAACATTTTTAGAAAATACTAACAGGAATTTGATCAGATCTCACACAAATAAACATTATAACAAAAGATGAAAATTAATAAAATGGAATCCTGACAGTAGAGGAAAATACTATTCAATTATTGCCACACATGTGGTGCCTTGGTTGGTTAAGCATCCTACTTTTGGTTTCAGCTCTGGTGGTGATCTGAGGGTCCTGGGATCAAGCCCTGTATTGGGTTCCCCACTCACTGCAGAGTCTGCTTGACATCCTCACTCCCTCTCCCTCTCTTCCTGTTCATGTTCTCTCTCTCTCTCTCATTCTCTCTCAAATAAATAAATAAATATTTACATTATTGTCACACAGATGAACACAGAATCCTAATATTCAAAAACACCTGGGAAGACATTAAGCAAATTCTCAAAAGTCTGGATAGTATAAATCAGAACAGCTCAGGAGTAAGGTGGTTTAACAACAGAAATAAAAGAAGAACTGGCAGAATTCAGGAATAAGAGTAAAAACTTGGAAGAAAAATATTTCTAAAAATAGACAAATTGAAAAGAAAGATAAAACACAGATATCATGTAAAGGAGAATAAAGGTATTGAAGTGAAATGGATGGAAATAATTAGAGACTAAAAGGAAAAAGTGGTATCCAAAAAAGTATTAAATATAGAAGACAACAGAGATGTATGGTATGTATAGTTGTAGTATGCTAAGAAGAGAAGGAAAACCATGGGATGGAATAAGTATTTTAAATTATAATCCAAATAAAACTTTTCTAAAATAATGATTAGAAACTGAAAAGGCAAAGTACCTGGGTGTTTGAACCTGAATGTCAAACTCTGAGATGTACCCTAGCAAAATGACTTAACTAGAGATTTATAAAGCTTGTTTACAGAAAAATGACTAACTTTGACCAGCCATGTTTGTTCAGTTTTAACTGAATGTTAAAAACATTCAGTATATAAGGGAAAGAAAAAGCAAATTAGCATCAGACTTCTTGACTACAATATTTTTTTTAAAGATTATTTATTTATTTATTTGACAGACAGAGATCACAAGTAGGCAGAGAGGCAGGCAGAGAGAGAGAGGAGGAAGCAGGCTCCCCACTGAGCAGAGAGCCTGATGTGGGGCTCAATCCCAGGACCCTGGGATCATGACCTGAGCCGAAGGCAGAGGCTTTAACCCACTGAGCCACCTAGGCACCCCTTGACTACAATATTTTATGCCAGAAGACTTTGGAGCTACATTATTTATACATTTAGAAAATGTGAGTCAGGTATTTAAAATTTGGCCATGCTGTTTTAGATCACAGGCAAACATTTATGGACATGGACGAACTTTGAGGTTTTTGTTCCATGTGGCTTACCTGAAGAACCAACTAAAAAGTAAGATTCAGCTATCTAACATATGATTGATGAAGTTTTACCATGGGTACTACTGATGAATATATGATATTTAATTTTATACTTTAACTAGTGGGCAAAAGAATGACAGATACATATTTTAATGTAGAATTAATGCCACCAACAAATATACAAGAATGGAGAGAGTCCATGGAAAATGGAAAATCTCACTATTACCTCACAACTGGGACTAAAAGGCAATCAGTTTAGATTTAATACTGGAGGAAAAGCACAGGAACTTACTGTGACTCAATAGTGTCTAAAAACAGAGGGAAATACAGATTATATATTAAGAAATTAGTACAGATGTATCCCAATAAAACAACATTATACACTTTCCTAAAAATTAGAATATATGTGGTGAAAGTCTTGAGAGGTACATGCATGTGGATGTGTGGGTACACGTGTGCATGTGTGCATGTGTGGAAGAGCCCACAATGCTTTACCCTTCCCTTTTAAAGGAATTAGGATTCATGGAAAAATGGTTCATTCCAATTTTAAGACAAGAAATGTACAAGAAGAATGAAACTTGACCATTCTCTTACACCACACACAAAGATAAACTCGAAATGGGTAAAAGACTCAATGTCAGGCAGGAATCTATCAAAATCCTATAGGAGAACATGGGCAGTAACCTCTTCAACATCGGCCACAGCAACATTTTTCAAGATATGTCTCCAAAAGCAAAGGGAATAAAAGCGAAAATGACCTTTTGGTACTTCATCAAGATCAAAAGCTTCTTCACAGCAAAGGAAACAGGCAACAAAACAAAGAGGCAACCCACGGAATGGGAGAAGATATTCACAAATGACACTACAGACAAAGGGCTGATATCCAAGATCCATAAAGAGCTCCTCAAACTCAATACACACAAAACAGATAATCACATCAAAAAGTGGGCAAAAGACATGAACAGGCACTTCTCCAAAGAAGACATACAAATAGTTAACAGACACATGAAAAGATATTCATCATCATTAGCCATCAGGGAGATTCAAATCAAAATCACATTGAGATACCACCTTACACCACTTAGAATGGCCAAAATTAACAAGACAGTAAACAACAAGTGTTGGAGAGCATGTGGAGAAAGGGGAACCCTCCTTACACTGTTGGTGGTAATGCAAGTTGGTGCAGCCACTTTGGAGAACAGTGTGGAGATTCCTTAAGAAATTAAAAATAAAGCTACCCCTATGGCCCTGCGATTGCACTACTGGGAATTTACCCCAAAGATATTGATGTAGTGAAAAGAAGGTCCATCTGTACCCCAATGTTCATAGCAGCAATGGCCACACTCGCCAAACTGTGGAAAGAACCAAGATGCCCTTCAGTGGACGAATGGATAAAGAAGATATGGTCCATATATACAATGGAGTGTTTTGCCTCCATCAGAAAGGATGAATGCCCAACTTTTGTATCAACATGGATGGTACTGGAAGAGATTATGCTGAGTGAAATAAGTCAAGCAAAGAGAGTCAATTATCATATGGTTTCACTTACTTGCGGAGCATAAGGAATAACAGAGGACATTGGGAGATGGAGAGGAAAAGTGAGTTGGGGGAAATCGGAGGGGGAGACAAACCATGAGAGACTGTTGTCTCTGAGAAACAAACTGAGGGTTTTGGAGGGGAGGGGGTTCGGGGATTGGGTGAACCTGGTGGTGGATATAATGGAGGGCACGTATTGCATGGAACACTTGGTGTGGTGCATAAACAATGAATTCTGGAACACTGAAAAGAAATAAAAAGAACTGTACAAGATGGGTCTAGAACTCCTTTTTGTGCCAGAAAACAAATATACTCAAAAACTAATATGGCCAGTCAAAATGACATAGAAGACAACTAGAAATAACTACCAGTTGCCAAAGTTGAGACAATTTAAGCATTAAAATACATAATAAGTATAATTGCACACAACACATTGAGCATATAAGAACCATGAATTGGCCAGAATGCACAGAATAATTTTGAATAATAGGAACAGTGATTGCCAAGCTTCTTTTGTTCCTAATTATAACAAGAGACTGAAAGCAGACTAAAGATTCAATTTAAAAAGCTAGGAACAGGTTTTGGGATTTCTTAAACATTTGTAAGTTAATTAATATGCATAATATATCCATTTATTTTGACAAATATATAAAAGGCATTTTACTAATAAATTCATTAAATTAAATCATCTATTTGCCTTAGAATAAATGTTCATTACTGACACTGGACGTAGGATAGAACTCACCTACAAACTATCTAGTCTTGACATTTTTTTTCAATATTGTTTTCTGGATTTGGTCTGTTCCTATGATTTCGTTTTGTGTATTTTACTCTTTAAATACCTGTGTGATTTTTAAATCAATAGTGACACTACTTTTTGGTGGAAGTAGGAACTACCTTCATATCTAAATTTATTTTTATTTACTTGCTCTCTCAAAATAGATTATAGACAATTATTTTACTAATTTTACTAGCATCTTTATGATTTATTCAGTGTTGTTTTGCTATAGTTGTACAATACCAAAACAATGCTAATTATTATTAGCATGGTCTGCTTGGAACTCATTTACAGACAGTACAATAGGAAGGTGAAGAAATTGAGTTTTAGAACTACTAGAAATACACAATTATTAATTGTTGGTTCAAGGTGCTATAATTAAATAAGGAGTATTTTAAAGAAAAAATATACACGAATCCACTTTAACATTTGATAGTTGGGTTACATTTTTTGAAGTTCCTTTTAAGATTTCTAACCTTTTCAGCAGTTTAAAGGAAAGCAGGTAATGAAATGATTAAGCATCCTTTTATTTTTCTTTTAATAAAGAATATTTTTGTGATCTAAGGATGTCAGAATGTATGTATATATATGTATATATATTTCTCCATTGATAAACTAGTTATTTAAAAATCATTTTTTTGAGAAACTGATTTTTTTTTAATCTTATGCATTCAGGATGTGGATTTACTTATTTACTTTGTTTCAAGTTTTTTTTTTTTTTTAATTCCAGTTAGTAATATTAGTTTCAGGAGTAAAATTTAGTAATTCATCACTTACATATAACAGGATATTGAACTTTGGAACAAACTCTCTTCAAAGGAAAAGTTTTATAATGATATTAAAATGCAAAATAGAATTGTTCTTCCAAATGAATGTTGATGTGATTGGAGTCCATATTTGTAAGAAAGTTTGATATCATAGATCATTGGACATATGTGGATTAGAATAGCTCCATTATCACTTTTTTTTGATTACTACATAGAATTAGCTAATAATTATTACGCATTATTAGCTACTCACTAAAGCTGGAGTGAATCCCCTTGAATAGAGATAAGTCACACATGTATTAGAGATTCAAAGGAGTCTACAGCCTATCTTAGGAATATAGTAGACATTCAACTAACATTCGTTAATTGACTGATTTTGTGATTATCAATCTTAAAAGGGTTTTACTGGAATAATGTTTATCTTTTGGTCACTTAAATAGAAATGAATATTTTCTATTTATTTGATCATGCTGTACACCCACAGTGACCTCAGCATCAGATGTATCTCCTTCTTTGGTACATTTCAGTATAGCATTAATATGAATACATTCACAGTGATGTTTACTCACCTCAATCTATTACTTTCTGACATTGCCTTTTGATCTCTTCAACCTCGGTAACTATTATCACATTAAACAACCTTTTACAATTATTAGTATATAGAAAAGAATAACCCAAGGAGCAATTAAATGTGTTGCCCTTCTTGTAGTCTATAATTTTCCTTTTTCCTATTAAGCAGTGGACTTACACTCTTCAGTGACATTCCTTTGATTCTCAGGCACTTACAGTAAGTGTTTCCTTATTTCTTTTTATAACCTCTGCTAATCGGGTTTCATTCTGTGACTCTGTCTCATGACTTTGCCCTAACACAGACCAAGTAATTACTACTCTTAACATTTTTACCTTGTAACTACATTTTCCCTGCCTTTTTAATGTAATTTCAGTAGTGCCCTATACTCAAGTTAGGGCATTCTAGGTTTCTGAAGGTGATTTTCTGAGATGAGACATATAATCAGAGTCCTAACTACTTCTATTCACAGCACTTACTGAAATATATTGTACACTAATATTTCTGCACTTAAAAACATCAGAAAGTTGAAACATTTATTTTGAACAACAAACAAGTATTATTACGAATATTTGGCTCATTTTTCCAGGAGTAAACTTCTCTTAAACACTACTCTTGAGTCTATAAATATAAGACTAAAAAGGCACAAAAACCCCCCTCAAAATCATGCAATAATAACTGACAATATATATTTGTTGTTGTTATTTTGTATACATCTGATTAATTCTGTAAAAACAAATAAAACTCCAGTGTAAAATGAAATATTTCTCATTGTCCATTAAGGTAAATATTTTGCACAATTCTAGTTATAGTAAGTTGTACAAGTTTACTGAGAAGTGTGTACATGAAAAACTCTAGTAATGACATTGAAGGCCAAGCAGTTCATATTCTTCAAGGGGACAAACTGGACCCAAACTTTATTATTCTGCATGGCCAGGCACATATCTGGCCAACTAGCCTTGGCAGTGGGGTGAGAACTTCAGGAAACAACCTATTGTTTATACCTTAAGTAGTTTCTAAAATGTGAAAGTTACACCTTGCTGTGTACCCTAAGTTTCTAGGACCTTCAAAGGTGATCACTTGGGTGATAAACATTTGCTAGGTCATTTTGGTTCATGAAGGAAAAACACACATAAACCCACGCACACACAGTCACCCTGCCTTTAGAATTCAATTTTAAGTTCACTTAAAATCTATCTATTGTAATGCTAATCTTGTGTTTGTTTAGCCTTTTTTCACCTTTCAGATTCTTTGAAAATTCCATTTGAAATACTGAAAAAAAAAATCACACCTATTTTCTTTTGGAAAGTGGTAAGTGGGATTGATCACTCAGCCTAAAATAGAATGTGCAAAGCAGAGAGATATATTTCCTTTGATTTATGGCAATGTGTGTATTTCACCTTAATGAAGATTTTACTCTTGGGAACAGTTAGAGAATGGATTGTAGTGTTTTCATGTAGCAGGGCAAAGGAGATCTCATTTTATTCTGATTGGTTTCCCCATTTAATCTCGGGCAGTCTTAGGAAGTCGAGCAGCAATAGTTGAATATTCTATAAAAATGAGGCAAGTTTTTGACATATATTATATGGAAACTAAAACAAAGAAACTTGCTTTGATTGAATCGTGGAACATTTGGTGTATTAGACATTTGCAGAGTAACTCACATGGGAAAGGAATGCAATTGTCCAGCAAAAACTTTGTCCCACCAGGCATCTTTTTATATTATGAATTTTTATCATTTTGCAGGAATATAAAAGAATCATGATTGACAACTTAAAACCTAAGTATGCTGCCGAGGCAGCACCGGGGCAGCAATGGCGCAGAAGAGAAGGAAAGAGATTGAGTGACTGTCAATGATCATAATTGTGTGCATAGCACCCGTAGCTCTGTGCACAGCACAGAGTCTAAATGAAATGTCTCTCTCCATGGGTCTTAGAGTCTGACGTGATCATACTGACAACCAAAAAGGGGTTGCTTTTTTTTTCCTTTGAAAAAGCAGTTTCTTTTTATTTTCAATTGTCAGGCACTTGATAGTGGCATCTCCCTGACTGAAGAAAATGCATGAGCTATATCTGAATGATCAGCATCCAAAATAGAACTCAGTAAACTTTAACTTTTGATGTAAACTTTATTGTCTTTTTGTTACACAAAATTAGTAGATATCCATTTTAGAAAATTCAAACTAGCACAACATGGAATTTAAAATTCTGCATAATGATACTATCCAAAGGTATCCTGTTAATATTTTGTTTCTATCTTTTCAAAAAAATTATCAATGTGCCAATCATATACCTGAGTTTAGCAATTTTGGATGCAATTGGAGCCATAGTCTGTATTTTTGGCGCACTGCCATTTTCACCTCCATGTATCACTAACAATTCTCCATTGTTTGAAAGATTCTTCTCTATGTTCATATTCATGGTTTTGGCAACTCAATGGTATAGATGTCCCAAAGTTTATTTGTAAGTCATATTCATAAGGGGCGCCTGGGTGGCTCAGTGGGTTAAAGCCGCTGCCTTCGGCTCGGGTCATGATCCCAGGTTCCTGGGATTGAGCCCCGCATCGGGCTCTCTGCTGGGCGGGGAGCCTGCTTCCTCCTCTCTCTCTCTGCCTGCCTCTCTGCCTACTTGTGATCTTTGTCTGTCAAATAAACAAATAAAATCTTAAAAAAAAATAAAATAAAAAAATTTAAAAAATCACTTTATTTCTGAGGGTCCAGAATAAAAATGTCTGAAACCATAAAGAATTTGGTGATAAGTGGAGACTTACTCATTTTCGTTTTTCTCCTGTGCTCAAATCGTTTAGATCTCTGCCTTTTGTATTTCATAACATTACACTTTAATTTGTGGTTTGGTAGCTCTCATATCCCCAAAGGAATTGGTGTATATTCTCTTCTTCACGCCAAAGGTGACTCTGTACCATAACTTTTTATAATTTCTTGCTGCTAACTTTATTAGGATATCATTTAAAATTAATTTTTTTATTTTTAATAGAAATACAAATAACCTGCTTTAACATTTGATGGCTGGTGATAGCTTAAGAAAAGTTCTTAGTGATCTTGCTACTTATTAAGACAACACATTATTTTTATGGGAAGACTACCTGGTATTGTGCAAAAATATTCATTGTATGTCAAAATAGAGGACGCTTCAAATCATTGCAATGCCAATAAATAGTGTGATCTGAGGCAATTCATTCAACATTACTGAGATTGTTTCCTTATCTAAAATAATGAACCCTATTTTATACTGTTTTTAGGAAGGGAGATAATAAAATCTGTTGCAGGATTTTTAGGAAGTTTAGTGGTATGTTATTTATTAATGTATCTATATATAGGTTTACCACAGTAAATGACAGGTACTCGAAGAACTATAGATACTAATATAATCAGCAATTTATTTCTGTTTATGCTGTTCAGAATAAGCATGCTACTATCTTTCTTATTTTTCTCCTTCCTCCCTGCCTTCCTCTCACCTTTACCCTTTTCTTCCTTCCTTCTTCCCTTCCTTCCTTCCTCTCTCTTTCATTCATTTTAGCCCCCAATAACTATGGGGATAAGTTATATTTTGTAACAAAAAGCTACTCAGAAACTCTATAGACAAGGTCTAAGCATTACCCGGACATTCTAATTCCATACTGCACATTTTTTTTCTTCCCTTAAGCCGATACATGGTTACTTACCTAATAATATTTACTACAACCTTATTTCCAAGTTTGTCGCTGCTAAGCGTTAATTGTGCAAATAGTTATGTTCCTACTGCCAGAGTTGACTTAAATGTATTTCCTTTGTAATGATCACCGAACACCCTGAAGTGGTATGTTTTTTTAGAAATATAATATTCTGTCATTTATCCAAAAAGTTATTTCATGTAATTAATAAACACTTTTTTTTTCTTTCGGCGTGACTCCGATACAATGGCCTGAAATATTTTTCCTCAGTTAAATGTCTGTTTTAACCTTTACTGATTAAAGATGCCAATTTACAGAAATAGGCAGAGTTTTCTTCAGGTTCCTAGAGGAGAGCAAAAAGAAGTTAAAGCAAAATATTGAGTTTAATATGGAAATTATAGAAGTATATTGAAGAGGCCGAGGGGGTTGCTGTCTGAAGTCAAGCTCTGCAGAATGGAAGAGGAGAAGAAAGTTCACCCAGCTTGAGACTGGAAAACCTGGGTTTGATTCCCAGAATTGCTACTTACTCGTGTTTTGGTTTTTGAGAAACCACTTAACCTTGCTCCACTTTTGTAGTATTGGGAAAGTCACTCAGCCCTTTTAACCTTAGTTTCCTCTTTAAAGATTAAAGATAAATAAAATCTATTTTGGATTTTTTTTAATGAGAATTAAGTGAGGTATTGCAGGTTTAAGTGGTTTGTATATGGGCACTATCTTTTTTTTTAAGATAAACATTTCTTTTTTAAATGGTGAAAGACAGTGGAGTACTTTCAAAATAGACATAGCATGGAGATGGGTACAGAGATCAGAGGGGAGATAAACTTGAACATTGAGTCTGAGTTTATAACCTCTGTTAAGCAAAGACTGTTTGAATTAACTTTATAATGGGGGTAGGGAAAGCAGAAAAAAAAAAGAGATTTACTATTTAATTAGTATATTAGACACTTCTATTCATGTCCTGTTATTAAATCCGTAGGACAACTTGAAGGTAAGTTTTATTATCCTCATTTCACAGATGATTAACTAGATGTAAAATAAATGTTCTAAATAACTTGTTCAATATCATATAGCAAATGAAGAAGAGAAGCTTACAATCAACCAAACCCAGACCATCATGCCAAAAACATGCTCTTGCTGTCACACCACTACTCCAGGACGACCAGAAGAAGGCATGCAGAGATTTTTAGCAATTTGCTTATTCTGCAATTAGGTCTTCCATTAGCTAATAAGATAAATAAATGAGCAAGAACAATGGCCTCTGTCTGATATGAAGAACAATTCTTGAGGAAAATGGGTTTTCATTAACAACTTTGATGTACTGTTTCCGTGGTAGTATGTGGGAACCAATAACTAAAGTACTCTACAAGGTTACGAAAAAAAAAATACAATTTCTAATAAAGGGAGACACTGTCTCAAGAAAATTACCAAAAAAGGCTATATCTGAAGATGATGATAAGAAAATCATTCCTTGAGATGTGAACAAATCACCTAAAATATCTCTTCCCCAAAAGGTAGCACATATCCCTCTGCTTATGATGGGACAAATGCAGGACAATGGGGACTAATGGGACACAAGGGAAAGACAAAGTCACATATTAGGAATACGAAAATTTGCATTAATACCTCCATAGGAAGGTGAATTCACCTTCCTTCTCCCCATTTAGAGTGTATAGAATTTCTTTGACTTCAAGTAGTTGAATTTTTTAAAAATTATGTAAAAAAATTAATTTAGGTCACAGTCTAGATAGATTCAACTTATGAGCCTAATACTTTCTATTTGTCTCAGGCTAATGAAGCCAAGAACTCTACAGGAAGGACTGAATTCTATGGGTAGACCACTGCTGCATTATAATTTCTCCAGCTGCCAGAAGCTTAACTATGTGGTGCCCTGTCCAAGAATGTGAAATGAACATATGATATGAAAGCATTATGATGTGTAATGACTTTGCATGTGGTGTGTGATAAAGGTTAACAGACTCCTCTCTCCATTTGGTTTCAGCTTTGCACACACTTTCAGGAAAGGTTGCCAAAAACCTTTCTTCTTCTTTCTTTATTTCTAAATTTATTCTTGCAATGAGGTGAATCTTTATATGTTCTCCTTTAATGCAAAGATCACGGTTATAATACCTTTCCTAGGATTTGCAGGAAACATATGGAGAGCAGATTATTCAGGTTGTAAAAATTACCACTTCAGATTTGGTTCACTTGACTTGTCATCCTTCCTGTCATCCAGGACTCTCTTTTCACCCACCATGTAAACATCACTTTGGCACAAGATTTCACTTCTTAAGTTGATGAGATCTCATGGGCTCTTTGTGTGTGTAGGTGTGCACGAACAGGCTGCAAAATGTGAATGTCTCTTTTGATGTGAGAAGAAAGGAAGAACTGATTCTTTATTCTGTGGATACGTGCAAAGTCAACATTCATTTACTTTTAATTGAACGCAAGTATTTTCAAAGCCATAGAATTTGATAAGAATTAAGGCAAGATGAAATTGACATGATGACTGATACTGACGAGCTTGAGTCTACTGCCAGGAAAAGATACTTTTCATGGGTAAAAGAAGTAAAAGATAAGATAGAAGGTAAATGTCAAAAAAGAGTCTTCTGAAAAATTTAAAAATGGGGGGAAGTTCTGGCTGGGGATCCTGAAATGCTAACTGGGAGAGAAAGACTTTAAAGGAGGTCTTTAAAGATGCATCAGAGACACTCTGGGATTGGAGATGTTTATAAGGGTGATTTTTGGTATCAAAAATTCTGATCATAGGCCCATAGGCAGGAAAGTACAGGCCAAGTTTATTGAATTGCAACTGAAATTGTGAAGTGAGAGTACATGGAGCTCAGTTACAGGGAGAATCAGAAAGCTCATCAGGGCTGTTGTAGGATCCCTCAAATGCCTTGCTTAGCAGATAATTTATCTCTCAGGCAATACTTATCACCAAGAAATTAAAAACAAAAATTAGATGAGAAATGTGATTTGGGAAAGCTATTCTTATAATAATATAAAATATACATCAGAGGCAGGGACGTTATATGGAAAGACCATTTAGTAAGCTATGACAATTCAGAAAAGAAGCCATCAAAACATATATTCGTATGATTGTGGAAGGAGCCAACAGAGAGATATCAAAGCAGAAATATTGTAGAGAAAATCTGCACAGTGATATAATGTGCTAGATTCAAACATGTTGGAAGGCAAGAAAAACAAAAATAAGACTTAAGCTGAATGTTTGGTGTGGGGTGGAGAATCTTAGGTAGTTAATAGGTAACTGGAATTTGAGGTTAATTCAGTTTCCCTCCTAAGTGGTATTCTCTCTACTTTAGAATGAGCAAGAATCAGGAAATGTTGTTTTAAGGTAAGAAAGATCAATAACTTGTGGGGTAGAGGAACTGGTGGAGAGAGAGTTTAACACAATGCAGAGAGAGGAGATTGATGGTGCAAGGGGACTAGAAGACAATCAAGATCACAGGAGCCTTGGAAAACAGGAGGGGTTTTATATTTCTCTAACTCAGTAGAGAAATAGGAAAGAACAGATGAAAATACACGGATATTTTCAGGTGAGATAAGGTAATTTGAGGGACATAAACTTACTAACCTAGATCAGAATAAAGTCCAGGATGAGGTGACTTTTTCATTGTGAGGGTTCTATAATTGTGGCTGAAACAGAAAATTGTAGGTAAAATGGAGAAGACTCACTGGAGAGTGTGTAAGACCCCGCAACACCACATACAACGGTGTCCAACATACCCTCCATGAAGAGGTTCACACCAGCTGTGGGAAATTGATCTCACTATCTGTCCATATCAACAACTTTGTTACAACTCAGGTGGAATCTGAATACCAACTACACTAAATAAGTCATAACAGGTTAGGAAAATATTACTATTTCCTCCTTAGGAGGAAAGACTATCCTTAGGAGTGATTGTTTTCCATTTTTATTTTTAATTGTGCCTTTTCAGATTGTATTTAGATGTGTAAACTCCTTCAAATCTTTTTTAGGAGTATGTGACATAAGTATATATACTTGTCTAGGTTTAATGATAGATGTTTAATACTATGTTCTTTTGTTCAAGTGTTCTCAATCCCAAACTCCCATTTTCTTTCTTTTATTTATTTATTTTATTTTTATTTTCTTAAACTCCCATTTTCTTTCTAAAATAGAGGTAATAACCATCATTACTTATCCTAAGTTTTATTTAAGAGTATATAAATGTAGAGCAGATTTGCCCTTTATCTTTTTCTTAGATAATACATGCTTTTATTTGTATAGTGCTTTCAGTTTTAACAGTCTCACACCAAACCTGCAGTAAGAAGAGTTTTACTTTTGAGAAAACTGAGTTGTAGAGAGATTACATAACTTCCCCAGAGGCCCCAGGTTGGCTTCACTTGGTAAGTGAGAAGAACCAACCTAAATACTGATCTTCATACTTCCTCTCCTATGTTATATCCATTCAAATAATTAAGTTGAAGTTTGAGGATCCATATATTAGTTTTTATCAGACTTTGTTTTAACTTTAATTTAGTTGGCAGATCAATAAGTTATTCTTAGGCACAATTTGAAGATTTCTGTCAGAAATCAACTAAATAGAAGGATTATTTCAGTGGTTTTAAGGAATTGGTATTCTACTTAGGAAATTATGACACCTGGGTGCCAATATTCTTGGTGAGGGGGTATATGAGGAGGAAGGTACTTGTACTATGATTCCTCGTTCCCTACTATTTTTTGCTCTCTACAATGTTCACTTTATGTATCCAGAAAAATAAAAATAAAAACACAACCCAAAAAATGCTTAGTTGGAAGAGATTGTGGTTTCAGAGTCATCAAATTACAAAAAAAAAAAAATATTTATTTATAAAAAATCAGTACATAAAGTTTTGAAGCTAACAGCAAATACAGCAGAGATAAGTCTGTCAAATCAAAAACATATTTGTAAATCAAAATAATTTTCCTGTATGCCTATACAATACATATTGTGTGAGCTCCAAATATGCTTTTCTTTCTTTCAACATCAATGCTAAAACTACACTGGCAAGGAAAAATGATATCTAACAAAATGTTATTTATAATTTATGTCTTTGGTACATAAAAGATTTGCTTTTAAAATAATAACTAAGAACTGTCCATTTCTTATTCACCCACATTAGTTATTCCTCCTTTTTATTTTTTGTTCATATTCTCATGAAGTCTTATTGCTGTTTTGTATCCTTTGGGGAACAAGGCAAGAACAACTGAATTACTGTCTTCAAACAAATGGATGTTAACCACATTGTAGCCACTGAAATAAGCTTTTGGCTTCAGTAAAATTTTATTAAGGGTGTTCAATTTTTCTCCTTTACCATTGGTTAACTTTTAGGATTCTTGGTTTAGAGTAATGAAGACAAAAAAAAGGACATTCAAAATTATATTGATTGGTTAGTGTTCCCAAATTTGAAGGGAAGAGCACGTTCCCTCTTAAGCCAAAAATTGATTTGCTTCTTGGGGCTTCTTTGAGGGCACTAGAGAAGAGAGAATTTGCATATCCTCTATATTGTATTAATTCAACATTCTTCTTATATCTGGGATTGGATTCTATATACCTATATCAACAATATCTAGATTACACACAAAAGATGACTTAGAAGTAATTTAGTTTCAATTTCTAATATTTATATAATCTTTATATCATCTGATGTTTAGGCTGTATTTTATATTTCCTTTAGCATTATTCAAGATGTTCTACATCAATTGATTTTGACCAGGAAATATTTATAGTAAATGGCGCAAAGCCAATAATATGCCTTTTGCTTAATAAAATTGCACTCTGAATAGTTTAAAAGGTGCCTGTATTTAATGGCAAATATAACACTGGCTGCTCCTTTCCTGTGCCAAGTTGCTGTCTAGTTCAAGGTGTTAAATAGCATAATGAGTTTGGTCTCTTCTAATACTGAAAATAAAGACCCAAGAGAACTTCCACAGAAAGGGAGTTTTACAATAGGAGATGACAAGTCGTTGTGAATATGACTTTCCAAGAGAAAGTCTAACTTTTCAAGGCCATGTTCATTCTCCTAATTCATGAGGTGGTCAGAAAGTTCTGTCAGACAGAATTGTCAATAGTCTAAGACGTATTCCCAACACCGACATTTGAAGATGTTAATATTTCTTTTTTCTGGTTCTGCCTATGTGAACAGTGCTCTGCACAGAGCAAGTGATTTAATAAAATATTCTTTTATTCTCACAAAATCAGTTCTGTGTATAAAATATGAATTAAACCCTTCAGAAATCCTAAATTGTAGTTTTAGTTTGGTTGGAATAGGTGTTTTTAGTAGCTATAGATTTTTTTATTTTTTGGTGGGGCAGGCAAGTGGAGATTATAGGGCTTGATTTAGAATTTGGAAATAATTCCAATGGATTTACATGCACAGTAATAGTAAAATAAAAAATTCTTTTTGAGTTTTTATTTTTAAAATTTATTATTAATTCCTGTATAGGAATTCATAGACTTTAACAAATCTCATAAAAAATACTTTTTTAAAATAATAATTCTGATGTTTTTAGATGCTTCTTAATTTATTAAAATTTACTTTTTACATACTTAATCATCAGACTTACTAACTCTTTTATGTGAAAAGACAAAATTAAGATCAAGAAGTGATCAGGAAATGATAAATGTAGGAGATTTCTAAAAATAAATACCCTGGTAAACTGTAAGAATGATGCATAATGTAAAGACTTCTATTGTTTAATCACACTCTGCATTGTAGAGTACATGGATGTCATTATGAAGCAGCAATTTCCAAAGCAAAAGATTAGCTATTATCCAGAGCTAATTTCTGATGAAATATATTTAGCCAGAAGTGAGTTTAACAAATTTAAACGGATTTTATATTTTATTGCAGGACTTCTCAGAGCCTTTCCTATGATAAAACTCATTGTGATAATCCAAATGGATGTCTATACTTAGAATGCTTTTCGTAAATTTTAAAATCAAGGAAACTCATTTACAGAGAATCTCTGTGGGATATTCTGTACAGCACAGACCCAATCTTGTCATACTTTCATCAAAAAACCCATATTTACCTTTGGTCTATAAAATAGTGTGCAAATTCTTGCACAGTCTATAATTTCCTCTTGAAATTGGTCCCCACCGATTTAAAATTTTCATTTACAAATACCTTTTTCTATTTCCCTCCCCATCTCCACTAGAAGAAAGTGGAATGTCTTCATTTTCAAATAATACAGCTACTTATGCCTCCAGTTTACTAATTAACTTTTGTCTTTTTCATGAACAACTTGCTGTGGATGGTAAAATTAAATTATATTTCCCTCTGGGTAACAGTCTGAGACAATTCCCTACGGCTGTTTGGTTGAAGTTTATAACAGATATACCTGTATAAAATTCTTTATAACAACAAATATTACAGCAGAATTTTAGTTTTTATATGTATGTATGTATAACTGATATAGTCTACTGATTTAATTAAGATACACTGAAATTGAATTTTTAAATTCAATTTTAAAAATTGAAGTTTTAAAACCTATTTTTCATTTGCTTGATAAATTCCTCAGAATAGATGATGAAACAAGATTACCAGGATAATAGTGCTAAATTTTCATAAAAATAAAATAACATAAATGTATTTAACTTTAAAATTTGTGAATATATATACATATATATACATACATACATACACACACATATGATTTATATATATATTAACTGTCTCTGGAGAAATTGTGTGTCTGTAATTAAGCCTAAATAGGTAACTAAAACTTTCTATGGGGCCAATAAAACTTCATTAATTCAAGCTCTATTAATTTTTGATCAAGTGTTCAGAGACCACTCAATTCTATTTATGAATAAGGGGTTTGTTGCCTAAATGATGGATCAGTTATATCTAGTTATTTTTCAGTTAAGTCTCATAAAGTCCTTGAAAATAATCTGCAGCTTAATTTAAGAGATACGATTTGAGCTAAGTATAGAATTACTAGGTAATTTATTTTTGACTTCATGAAATAAAAGTAACTTTATTTTTATTATAGTTAAGTTTAGTTTATCTATTATAACTAATAAATATTCTGTTCTGGTTGTATTATAAAAGGACACATTAAAAAATTTAAAACATAGGGACACCTGGGTGGCTCAGTTGGTTAAGCATCTGCCTTCAGCTCAGGTCATGATCACAGGATTGTGGGTTTGAGCCCCACATTGGGCTCCCTGCTCAGTGGGGAGCCTGCTTTTCTCTCCCCGCACTGCTCATTCTCTCTCTCTTGCTATCTCTCTCCTTCAAATAAATAAGTAAAGTCTTAAAAAAAATGAAACAGAAATATAAATATGATAAATATTAACCATAAACAAGCCACTCAGACATATTAGCATGTTTTAATTGTTCCTAAGTTCATATACACATTCACACATATAAATTTAAGTATATGCATAATATATATTATGTAAATAAATTACTTAAATATGCATGGTAATAGAAACGCATTAAAATTGAGATTGTAAGCAGTGTTTCTCAATCTTACATTGTATGCACTTTTCTCACTTTTTATACCATCTGTGAAAATATCCATTAGGTCTTCATCCATATTTCATCATTTAGTTAGTCATTATTTTCAAATATTGACTATTATAAATAATATTTAAATGAATATGTTAATTTATGAATTTTCAAGTGGATAATGTTAGATCTGTAAGGTGAATTTTTAAAACTAAATTTATTAGGTCAAGCTTACCAGATAAAATGACTATTTTTTTTGAACATTTAACATTGCCAACTGCAACTTGTAGAAATTCATGTATTACTGTCCTTACCAGAGCATTGGTATTATATTTTAAAATATTTTGAAAACTTAATTACTTTAAAAGAGTACCATTTTTTTGCTTAATTGACATATTGACTTATTTGGTGGATGCAATATTTTTGCCTGTATTATCTATATTTTTCTTTTGTTAATTATTAATGTAGATTCATTTCTTTTAAAAATTAACATATTCATTTTTTATTTAATTAGATGTTTGTATTTTTCACCCTAAATATATCCTATCTGTGGCAAATACTTTTTCTAGCATGCATTTTGCATTTCTACATCATTTATAAGGCTATCACATTATGAAAATTTACGTGTTTAACCCTAATAGCAACAGTTTCATGCTCATTCCTCCCAGATCTCAAGGGCACTTTTCTGAGTTAACCCCATTTGCCGGTTCTATTTTTATTTCCTCAGGCATTGACATGTAGATGTCTAGATAATTTGGTCATAATAATAAAAAAAATCATCAACTGAATCCTTGATAAATGAAGTTTTCTAATTCATGCCTTCTTCCACTTCTATCTATATGTCCAGTTGGTTTATAAGCCCATCTTTACTTCCTCTATTGCTTATTCTTTTAAATATTTATTTATTTATTTATTTTGACAGAGAGAGAGAGAGATCACAAGTAGGCAAAGAGGCAGACAGAGGAGGGGGGGGGAAGCAGGCTTCCTGCTGAGCAGAGAGCCTGATGTGGGGCTCAATCCCAGAACCCTACTATCATGACCTGAGCTGAAGGCAGAGGTTTAACCCACTGAGCCACCCAGATGCCCCCCTCTATTGCTTATTAGTAGATCTTTTTTTTTTTAAAGATTCTGCTTATTTATTTGACAGATAGAGATCATAAGTAGGCAGAGAGGCAGGCATAGAGAGAGAGGAGGAAGCAGGCTCCTTGCGGAGCAGAGAGTCTGATGTGGGGCTTGATCCCAGGACCCTGGGATCATGACCTGAGCCGAAGGCAGAGGCTTTAACCCGCTGAGCCACCCAGGCACCCCCTTATTATTAGATCTTAAATCATTTCCTTAAACCAATGGGTAATAAATACTTTTTGATCCCCTTGTAACTTGTAAGTGAATTTATCCAAGACTCTATCATCTCATTCTGTTTCTCCACTCTCTCATTCTGTATTTTGCACTCTTTATTAAGTTTCTTGCCTTATCTATATGTTGGTTCTAAAAAATGAAATAAATATTGATATGATTATGACTAGATAAATAAAATTCACTACAAAGTCATGTAGTTTTCTATAATTACACCCCCTTTTCTATACTTTCAGTGTTGCAACTCCAGTGTTACGCAGAATATTTATCTTTGTTAAAGCCTAGTGGGTGTCTAAAATTATAGTGTTTATTTTCTTTCATATTTACATCAGGCTTTTCTTGAATTGTAGTTTTCTCCTGGAGTTGTTAATTGCTTTTCTTTTGTTGTGTTGGGGAAAAAATAATACATGCTTTTTATTTTTTTAATACATGCCTTTTATTCTATGGTTCTCATAATACTCATGTTTGCAATGCAATTCTATTTTTATTTTTACTATACCATTTAATTTGGTTTCTTTTTTTAATTTCAATATACTTCATTTTTTAATTTACATTCAATTTTCTAACTTATAGTGCCTCATTAGTTTCAGATATAGTGTTCAATAATTTATCAGTTGCATATAACACACAGTGCTCATAACATCATGTGCCCTCCTAAATGCCCATCACCCAATTACCCCTTTCCCCCAGCCATCTCCCCTCTAGAAACCCTCATTTGTTTCCTGTAGTTAAATATCTCAAGGTTTTTCTCCCTCTCTGATGACTTTCCATTTGGTTTTTCCTCCTATGGTCCTCTGTTTTGTTTCTTATATTTCACATATGAGTGAAACCATATGATAATTGCCTTTCTCTGATTACTTATTTCACTCAGCATAATACCATCCACAACGGAAGTGGTAAATATTCATGCTTTCTGACTATATATATATATATATACATATATATATGTATATATATATATGTGTGTGTGTGTGTGTGTGTATAAAATATCGAAATTCTACTTATGGGAATTTGATCAATTAAATAATCTGATAAGTGCAAAAACATGTGCATAAGGATATATATCACAGCACTCTTTTTTAAGAGCTAAAATGAGATGTAACTGAAATCTCCACCAGTTTGAACCACATACAGAGATGTTGGACATGTTTGCAAGAGAATTTTATGCAGTCATGATACACAAAGCGATAAATGTATATACTTTAGACTAGACTTTATCTATCTAGCCATAATCATATCAACATTTATTTCATTTTTTAGAACCAATATATAGATTAAGCAAGAAACTTAATAAAGAGTGCAAAATACAGAATGAGAGAGTGGAGAAAGAGAATGAGATGACAGAGTCTTGGATAATAACATATAAATAACAGAATTATTTTATATATATTAATACATATATATACACACATATATGTATATGTATAATATCTTCTTTATCCATTCATCTGTAGATGGACATTTCAGCCTCTGCGGTCACCTAATTTTCAACAAAGCAGGAAAGAACATCCAATGGAAAAAAGACAGTCCCTTCAATAAATAGCACTGGGAAAATTAGACAGCCACATGTAAAAGAACGAAACTGGACCATTTTCTTACACCATAGACAAAGATAAACTCAAAATGGATGAAAAACATAAATATGAGATGGAAATACATCAGTATTCTAGAGGATAGCACAGGCAGCAACCTCTTCAGCCTCCTTTGCAGCAACTTCTTGCTAAACTTGTCTCCAAAGGGAAGGGAAACAAAGGCAAAAATGAAGATCATTGTATGTATAGAGGCACAGAGGAAACTGTACATATTTATCACTTTGTATATCATGACTGCATAAAATTCCCTTGCAAACATGTCTAACATCTCTGTACGTGGTTCAAACTGGTGGACATTTCAGTTACATCTCATTTTAGTTATTAAAAAACAATGTTGTGACATATATCCTTATGCACATGTCTTTGCACTTATCAGATAATTTAATTGATACCAATTCGCATAAGTAGAATTTCAATATATGCCCATTTCATAATTGTGATATGTGGGTAATATATATAATATATATATATTATAATACATTTTGTTTAGTTATTTGAGAAAGAGAGTGGCAGAGCCAGCACAAGCAGAGTTCAGTGGGGAAGAGGCAGAGGGAGAAGCTGACTTCCCACTGAGCAGGGACCTCAACACAGGGCTCAATTCCAATACCCTGAAATCATGACCTGAGCCAAAGGCAGATGTTTGACAAACTGAGCCACCCAGGTGCCCCATATTGGTAGTTTCAAATGATAGTTCAAATGATAGTTTATGAATTTATGTCAGAAACTCTAATAGTCTATTAAAAGACCTGATTTCCTCCATCATCATCATTATCATTATGTCATTATTATTATGTATGAGAAAAGGAAAATTTGCTTCTATAGACAAAATGATATCTTTATTATAATTTGTACTTATTTGATTGCTAATAATGATTATGGGTGATACACATTTATTTAAATTACATGTTCATATTGTTTTTCCACTTCTATTAGACAGTAACTTTTTCTTAATGATGTGTAGAAGCAGCTTAGTTGACTGTCAAACATTACGCATTTTCCCAGTTTGTCATTTGTCTGTTAAACACGCTGCCAGGATTTTACTACAAGTAATGTTTACATTTTTTAAATTAATTTTGTGGGGCTTTTTTTTTTTCTGGTTTTGCATCAGCATTAGAAAGGGTTTGACATGAATAAAATTTGTTTTATTTCCATCTTCATTTTCTTCTAGAACTTTTCATAATTCCATTTTCATATTTAATTTAGAAATGAATATGGAATTTATTCAGGTATAAGGAATAAAATAAGAATTTAACATTTTTCACAAATGACTAGTCATTTATCCTAGTACTGTATTTTCCCCTCAGATCTGAAATATTATTTTAAAATTTGGTTCTGTTTCTGGATTCAATTCTGTTTTAGCAAACTATATTTCTACTTTTGTTCTAGTTTTTAAATTACATCAGGTTCTTAAAATATTTTAATATTATTACCATTTGGCATGTTATGTTCCCATTAATAATTTATTTTTTAATTTGAGGGCTTTAAATTTAAGTCCTGTCTCTCAGAAGGCCTTGATAGTTTGCTCTTCTTTTCTTCCCCCTTTGTCTTCCGTTTGCATAGAAAACTTACTGGCCTCACATGAGTCTCCTGGACCTTGTGCTTTTTCTTAAGAGTTTGGGAACTTCATATTCCTGTAGACCAAGCCTTACATTCCAGCCCAACTTCCACAAAGCTTATATAGGGGATTATAGACTATCAGTCAGATTAATATCTTTTCCCACTGATTCCAGTTATTAACATTTACAGAATACATAGCTACTTCACGAATCTCAGAAGGGAGGGATAGCCATACTAAGTTTAAATTTAAGCTTCCCTCTCAAGTGTCCTGGTCAATCTTTGTAGTTTCCCAGACCACATCAACATCCATAATGTTGGTACATTGTGGTATGTCCCAAAGGAGTATGACAAAATACCACACAAAACCTCACTTTTACTTCCATAGTTATCCACATCATCATATGTTATTTTACTAACTGTTTCAATTATGAATATTTGCTAAATTTTACAAAATGCTTTAAATTATATCTATATCAATGATCATATTTTTAGCTTTTAACATGTGTATGTGAGCAATTACATGATAGAGTTACTAATGCTGAAGTAACCATCCCTGCTTTTGTAGGATAAATCATGATTAGTTTATGATCTACTATCCTTTTGGTGCACCACTGTATTTAATTTATGGTCATATAAAATATATATAATTGTTGTGCTTAAAATGAAATTGTTTATTAGTAACTAACTGATATCAGTCAGATGTTCACATGTTTATTCATAAATGAGAAATAACAAATTTACAAATATCTATTGAGTGCATACTGTATGCTCAACAGTGTTTAAAACACTCAGGTTTCATCTGTGTCTTCATAGAGTTTACTCTTCATTGGCCAGAGATACACAATAATCATGTTAAAAAAAGGGGAGTGGGGGGAAAGGTAAAATAAATTCACACTGTGATTCAACAAGTAAAATAAAATTGGTTGAATTGAATAACAAGGGCCTGAAATAGCATTCTTCAAGGGAGTGTTAAGGGAAGGACCTTGAAAAATTGCCTTAGAACTTTAAGGATGAGAAGGATTCACACCCTAAGGAAGAATGTTCCAGGGAGAAGGCAAGAAACAAAAGTCCCAGGAAATTTCCAGTTTTTTTCCTGATTTTTTTTAGATTTGATAATGTTAGTATTATTGAACTGTTGGTAGAAATTTTAGAATTTTCTGTTGTCTGGGATAGGTTCTGGATAATTTCAGTGAAATAAAGATTATTGATTAGTTAAAGATTGTTAATCAGAACATTTGCCAGAAAAATCCTAAAAACCTGGTTGTATCTGGTTTGGAATTCCTTTGATGTCTTTTCTATTTATGTTTCTGGTTATTGGATAGCTCCTAGGTTTGCTACCATTTTAGTATTTATGTAAAAAATCCTTATTTTCAAATTTATTTCCATCATATATAGAATATTTTCTCAGGGTTTTTAATGTAACCTCTGTGATTGCGAGTTTTTTTTTTTAATTAAACTTGTCAAGTACTTTTCTTTATTTCCTCCAAAAATGTTTCTAGGGTTTGCTGTTTTCATTGTTCTTGTAGCTGATTGTCATCTTTTCACAGAGTATCAATCAGACTAAGAATCATCAGCTACTATTTCTTCTGCTTCTTAATTCCTTAAGGTATGTCTTTGGGTATTATCTTCTTGTCCTTTTTTTTTTAGCATGTTAGATCAAATTTTTTAACTAATAAATTGTCTTCCCCATCAAAAACTCTCTTTGATGACATAAGTTTGGATACATAGTATTGCAGTAATCAAAGTCTTCTCTTTGATCCAATATTACATAATAAGAGGATCAAATATTTTTAAGTTTTCAAGGCTTTTATTTCTATATAACACATTGGAGCCACCAATTAACTTTTACTCATTTCTAGTTTGATTAGCCTTGTAGTTTGTAGAAGTTTTTTCCAGGTGTTAATAATAAGTAGATTTTTTTTTTAGCTAAAGTTTTCAAAGTTTAAATAAATCTGTGTACTTTTACTTGTATCTATGATTATGCTCATAGGAATTTAGTAAGTTCCTTAGGAAGTAGTAGCCTGACATCACTTTATTTTTTTATATGAGCAATCATCTGATTTATAAAAAGATGCAATAATATTTAAAGTGATACAAAATATCAATTTCAAAACAACATAAAAAGTGGGTGTATTTAACCATACTCAGCTCATAACAGAACAAATGGGTAAGAAGAATAATTCATGCTATAGCATATCACCAATATGAACTGGCAACAAAAGGTCGGTAAGGGAAGACAGAGGAACTCTGTCTTTTAAGAATTAGAACTGAAGGGCTCCATAGTCATCTGGCATCTGCTCCATGATGTACCTATGATTAGAAATATACATGATGGGAACTCCAGGGATCTTCCTGATCCTTTGTTTAAGGTCCAGGTCAACTGTGGCCGCAATGTAACACTTGTGCCTAGTCACTCTGAACGAAGTTCCTTTGTGTGTGCATGGTAATCGTTCAAATCTTGGATCCTTGGCAATCTTTAGAGCCACTTGATACTTTTGCCCCAGTTTCTCAATTTCAACCATTACACAGTCAGTTATACAAGGGATGTACTTGTTATAAAGACAGTCCATCATTGACTGTACTAAGTCAAGTTGGGCCCTAATGGAAAAGTTGATAAAGTTTGTATCAACCACGTTGTGGTAAGGTGAGCCCAGCTATGTGTTATATTGGAAAAATGAGCAGGAAGGATGTTGGGGGACTTCTCTTTCCTCAAGTGCACTGGGATCTTTATTTCTTTTCTTTTTAGGTTTGAATCTATCCTTCTTTTTAAGCCTCTGATCTTGGAGACTAAGCATTCGCTTCATGGTTGCGTACTTTCTTGCTTTCTTTTGCTTCCCCATGGTTCACGATGTATATTTGTTACTTCCAGGATCACTGCCTGATATCACTTTAATTAATTCATTCCTTTACTTAACAGATATCTCCTGAGCCCCTACCTTGCATAAGCTGTTGCCCCAAGAAATGAGGACAAAGCTACAGGCAAGAAAGAGAAGATCCTGCCTTTTTGTGCTGTTATAAATGGAATTTATGATGTGGAAAAAAGGGTGCCTGGATGACTCAGTCACTTAAGGATATGACTCTTGATTTCTCTTGATTTTGGCTTAGGTTAGGATCTCAGGGTCATGAGATAGAGCCCCTGTGTGGGGATCTGGGGGTCATGCTCATCATAGAGTCTGCTTGTCCCTCTCCCTCCTCTTCTGTCCCTTCCCTCCATCTTACCTGCTGGCCTGGGCATGTGCACATGTGTGGTGTGCATTTTTTTTTCTCTCTCTCTCTCAAATAAATAAAATATTGAAAAAAGTGAACAAAAGTACAGATAGAGAGAAAGATATGAAATGATCTACAGTACTGTTCCTACAACAATGACCAATTATCATGTTGTTATATTTATTTTGTTTTTCTTAATAAGGTTTAAAATGAAATATTTGGTGAAGAGATTTCACTCCTATTTGAAACATAACAAGCCAAATTCTAAAGGCAATCACATTAGAATTTAAGGGTCTTTGGTGGGTCAAGTAAGAATCCTACACCACTTGAACCAATGTCCTCAACCTTTTTGAAAACTGAAAATAAGCCAGGTTTTCTTTGTTGCATGCTTTCCACTAGCTTTTGCTTAACAGAGAACGTTTCAGAAGCCTCTCTTTGCATTGCTGTCTTGATTTTCTTTTTTTCAATTTCAGCAGAGTGGCTCATAAATAAACATGTTCACGGCTCAGGTTGGGAGTGACAGTTTATTCCTACTATTTTGATGGATTGTACAAGATATCTACAGTTCTCTTCTCTAACTAAACATCCATGCATGGACTGTAAAATTAATCATAACATGGCAGGATGCCTAAGAATTTGGAACTGTTTCTCTCTTGGTGACTCTCAGTGTCAAAGTGAAACTTTCCTTTCAGTAATGATAATTAACAAAACCTACAAAACTCACTTTTGGAAATTTACTCTCTAAGTGATGTATGTATTGCCCTTTCTCTCATAAACAAAGCTTGTTGTGCTCAGATGTCTATAGATTCTTTTTGATTAGAAAGTAAATCTTTCCTTTTGGTCATTGAATCATTATTGATGCTTTTAATAGAAACTTGTGATATTTTTCACATATTTGCTGATGACCTTGATGTCTGTGTACATAGGCAATGCTTCATCATTAAAGATCGGCACCCAACTGTGGTAATGCCCTTCTGTGAACCCCAGCTGCTAAGCACCTTGAGAACAAGTTTGGCCCTAATTGCAGGGGAAATGGGTGATAAAGGGAAGGATGTGTATATATCACTTAGTCCCAATACAAGGGGATCTCACACTTGTTCAAATGTTTACTCTCTTTTTTATTCTTCTTCCAGCTGACTTCTTTCAACTCACTGGGAAGAGGCTGGTGCTTGAGAACTGAAGGTCATGAATTCTATCTCACTGGCAGGTTTCATGGATGTGGTTAGCAGATGACTATGATGCCTGTATTCTTTGTATATAGGGTCACAGATCATTAAACATCACTTCCATTAACATCTGCTTCTGTCTTTCAACAATAATGTATGTGAGCCAATGGAATGTCTTAACAGGGGAAAGGTAACAAATTTATTGGCCCTGATTTACAGGCATCTTTGCACACATAGACACAAAAAATATTAATAGCTATCCATGATATGATCATCACAAGAAATATTTTCTCTTGTGTGCTACATAAAAAACACTATGACTGAATGAATAATTCAAAAAACTTGAACTCCCTTTCATGAGATCCTACTAACCCAGCCTTCATAATGTCCCTCTTCCCTTTCACATCTCTCCTTTCTTGTTGCCTATGCCTTGTCCACAGTGTTGGATGACTGCAGAGCCTTCCATTTAGTCTCCTCAACTCCCACGTGGTCTCTGTGTCTGTGTCATATTGGCTTGTTTATAGCACTTCTTTGTGCATTAGCCTCTTGCTCAGAATCCATCAGTGGCTCCTTTTTGACACAAAGCATCCACATTCTTTAGTCCAAAATTCGAAGTTCTTTATGATATGAACTAAGCCTCTCTTTTAATTATTATTTCTTACTGCTATGCTACTATGAGTCACACCACGTGAAAAAGAGTTGCATAGTCAAAGTCTGTGGTAGAGAACTGAATGAGTCTGTAGTTTTAACACTAGTCTTATCTCTTAAGAAGCATTTCTCTCTCTCTCTCCTTTTTTTTGTCTTTATTTTAAAAAATTTCTTTTATTTGTTTTCAGTGTTCCAGAATTTATTGTTTATGCACTACACCCAGTGCTCCATGCAATACATGCCCTCCTTAATACCCACCACCAGGCTCACCCAACACCCCACCGCCCTCCCTTCCAAAACCCTCAGTTTGTTTCTCAGAGTCCACAGCCTCTCATGGTTTGTCTCCCCCTCCGATTTTCCGATTTCCCCCAACTCATTTCTCTCCATCTCCCAATGTATTTCTAAAAGTTATTTGATTTTGAGTCTCCCCTTCACTGGGGACAACCACCAATTTTGCTGGATAATGAATGAATGCAGGTGAAGTGCCCACATAGTGCTTAAGGTATGGGAGATACTTTATTAAGGAAGCTGGTGGTAATAGTGACAGTGCTGGCAGATTCTCCCCACTAGTACTTCCCAAACATTTTTGTTACTCAAGTCCAATCCTTCAATTAAATGACAACAACTTTCTTTCTTGTCTTATGAGTTTTTTTATGATTATTATCCTGCCACTAGATTTTTGCCCACCCTCATTCTAACAATCTAATCATCTGCATCATTAATTTGTGTTTTAAACTCTCTTGTTTTATTTTCCATATCAAGATTGGTAGCTACTAGAAGGGAAATCCCTTATGTTTTATCTGTTATCAGTTCTTTGCTACAATGGCAATCTCACAATTTTGTAAAGCATTTAATGTAGATTTGTTGGTTAATTTATCTGATATATTACACAGTCAATGCTATACATCAAAGAATATGGCTTTGTGGCTAGTTTAAATAGAACTTAATATTTTTATGTGAACTTTCACTAATAGTATGAGTTCAACTCTAAGAGAAATGCAATTTACTATTTGATAACAGCAATTTCAAAATAGCCAAGAATTCACTTCTTTCGATTTCAGCTAACTTTGTAATATCACACAGATCCTTGTTGAACTGAGTAACACCACCAGCTTATTTTTAATCCTATTTACTTTGTGTCAGGACCATACTAATTTTCTACATTGCCCTGGACACGTTATATTATTATTCCCATTTTATAGACAATAGCACTAAAACTCGGAGACAATAAGAGAAGTTCACAAATGTAGAGAGCTACTTTGATAGATCAGATTAATATTCAGCAAATGTTCATTCAAATCCCTGATCCCTTCTTGGGATGCAAAACATTCTGTGCCTCATTTTGATCTGGTCACATGACTTTGCCAATGGAAGATCCATAACTGGATATTATATAAGCAGAGACTTTAAATGTGTTGTGTAGTTTAGCTGCCTTTTGCCTTTCTGTTATTTACTATGGTAAGGAAATAGCTGGGGGGCCACTTATCCATGGAAGATGTACATAGCCCTGATCTGTAGTGAGAAGTCAAACCCATCCTGACCACTGCTTGAAGCAAAGCTGCACACCCAAGCACAGGCCATTGGGCCAAATTGCCTTGATCTATTGACCCATGAACTAGAAAATGATATTGGGGATGGTTTGTTGAGTAGCATGGCAATAGATGACAAATCTACTAAAAATTGAATGAGCTAGGATCTGAACTCAGATCTTTCTAAATCCATGTACTTTTCACTGTACCATACTTCATCAGCCAAAATGCACAGAGAAGGACTCCATTTGGAGTGCTACTCAAAGTCTCAGCTTACATGATTTCATATCGATCAAAATAACATTCTGCTTTCCTTACATTGCTACAAGAATATTTCTATGAAAAGCGCTCTGATTGTCAAAATGAATGTCATTAAAAATCCTTCCTTAATGTCTGTGAATCCATTTTTGGCATACTATTTGTACAGTGAGGACATCCAAACCACAAAACTGCTTCAAATGTCTGCTCTCACATATATACACTACTCTAAACAAATCCTGCTTGAGGTGAATTCATTACCACAAGATAGTTCTAAATCAAATATAAAGTTTAGGAACTGATTATATATTCACCAATGGTAAACAGTAATTTTTCAGAGGTAGAGGGTAAGCTACTTTAGAAAGTCACATCAAATTGGAGAGTGGATGATTAACAAAATGTTAATTGCCAAATGTGGTAGGTAATTGAAAATGTGATAATTGACATATAATTTTGGCTATTAGCACATCATTCACTGCTTATAATATTTGTATGTCCTTCTGATGAAAATACTAAATGCCCAAAATAGATTACTAACACAACTTAACTGGCTTGAATACATGATACTTGATTAACCAGTGCTAACTAGTAGTTTTTAGCTGGCATCTAACTCTGCCAACATCTCATCATGTTCATTATCATTTTAAAATTTTATTTTTAAGTCCCAAAATCCTTTAATAGCAGCAACCTTGTTGAAAAAAATGTTGGTTTTTCATTTGACATCTGAAATGTCACACATTGAAATTCCTGTTAGCTACCACTTCTCTTTCCTTAAGTGCTAGCTTGATAGTGATTATGGAGATGGTTGCAAAGATGGCTGCCAACAATTCCTCACATTTATCTACATGCATATCCTACCCTCCAACCATGAAGTGGAATCCATTTTCCCCCTCCTCAAATCTTAGTTGCCCTTATGACTTGCTTTGACCAACAGAATGTGGCAGAAGTGACAGATCTAGGACTTAAGAAAGCTGGTTTCTTGAATTTTTGTGCTCTTGGCATCCAGCTTCCCTGTAAAGAAGCATGGGCAAGACTTCTGAGTGATGAAAGACTATGAGTGCAGAAAGAGTCCCAGCCACTCCTACAGCTCTTCTAACTACTCTATCTGAGGTGCCAGACATGTGAGCAAAGCCATCTCTGGTACTCAAGCCCTAGTCAAGCTACCCCAGACAACGCCACATAAAGCATAGAAAAAGGCCCCCAAATTGCAGAAAGATGATGAATAAAAATAGTAAATGTTGTTTTAAGTCACTAAGCCTTGGGATGGCTTGTTATGCAACATTAATTACTAAAACAATGATATAAGATAAAACAAGACAGAGCCTTTCACAATATTTTTAACCTTTCCTGTGTATGATCTCAGTTCTGATGAAAGCATTTCACCAATATATTTTTCCATTCCAATTAAAATCATTACAAAGTCATGTTTTATTGCATTCTTTTCTCATTTTTATTAAATTTGCACTATTGAATAGCTCAATGATCTTTCAATTATCATTTTTGTAAATATATACATGTATTTAGCAGAAAAAACTAAAGTCCATATACAAAATATAGATGAGTCAATGATTTTTAATTTGGTTTACAACAATATTTATATTGAAAATGAGTCATTTCATAGAATTTTTAACAGTACAGGGTAATAATTACCCAAACTTTGGAAAATATTTACTTTCATAGACTATTTAAATGTTCTTTGACTATGTATTTTTATATCCAAATCTTCCATAATATAGAATAATTAGCTACTTTTCCATAATAACTATGTTTAAAAGTGAATTATAATTAAGCACAATTAATTACCAAGTAGCAGTAGAAAGAATAATGGTTTAAACTTTGCTCTAAACTTATGATAATTTCTTTCCTTCAAAGTATGGGTATATACATAACCTGAAAATATTTTGTTAAAATTTTGTGCAGACAATTATGACAATAGTAATCATAGCATATTATTTTTAAATTCATGTACTCCTGACCACTGTGTCTGACAAACGAAATGAAACTGCCCAAAATAAACAGACCATGAATATGTTCCTGTACATACCAATTCAACTGAAAATCATTTTACCTACATTTTCAAGATTAAATAAGTCCATATTAAGTAGAAAAGTCAATGACAAAAAGGCAGTAGATCAATATTAAAGCTAATTTAGTCAATGTTTGGATATAACTTTGGATCAAAAGTCAGCATCACTCACATGAAGATAATAGAGGTGAATTGGAAGCAAACTATGGTTTAACTCTCCTGATTTGATATGTTTATTGAATAGAAATTATGGTGTTGGGATTCTTGACTCAGATTGCCTGGGTGAACACTGAATATTTGGAACCTCAAGAGGAATAAGAGGACTTTGGGAAGTAATTGACCTTAAGTTCAGAATCTGACATGTTTAACTTTGACTCTAACAGAGACAAGTTCAAAAATTAATGTCCGGGAATGTCTCAGGATTTCTCATGATTCATCCTTTTTTAACAATCACAAGGGAAGGAAAGGGCTTGGGGAATGCACCTTCATATTGCAAGATGAGGAGAGCAGGTAAAACCTTAGTATGGTTATCATCATTATTTTAGGAATTAAAATATTCAGGACAGTGTAAGAGTGCTGGGCAGTTTTGAAACAATCTGCACCTTGGTCACAATTTGTATAGAGTAGTTCGAGAATTTTACCACCTAAAAAGCTGGCTCTAGAATTCTAACTTAATGTTGAGAACTGTCTGTGTTTGGGGAAAAAAAGACACTTGGAGGTAGTAGGTGAGACTCTGTAGAAGCCATGCCTGCCCATAGGGCGATTGTAATGCTTCCTTGCACTGGGTGTGAATAAAGGTATTCATTCCAGAGCAGAGGGAATAGGGACAAAGGGAATGGCTGGCCAGTGGGAGAAGATAAAACGTGAACCAAGGAAGTGGGTATGAAGCTTTAGGAGCAGTAGTATTTCCAATGCAGAGTATTTTTATTTGAATGACTTTATGTTTTAGAGCAGTTTTAGGTTAACAGTGAAAGTTCAGAGAGTTTGCATATGCCCAGCATTCCCATCCGCAGTCTCTACCAATATCCACATCCCACACCAGTCTGCAATGTTTGTTAAACTGATGAAGAAACACTGACATGTTTTTATTACTCAAAGACTATACTTCACATTAGGGTTCACTCTGGGTTTTACATGTTGTATGCATATTGACATATGTGTAAAAATATATGCCTACCATTATAGTATCAAATAGCATAATTTCGATGCCCTAGGTACCCTGTGCACTCTGCTATTGATCTCTCCCTTTCCCAACCACCCACTGCAGGTTTTTTAAGTTGTGAGCTTTGCTATGCACTTCTATCCCTCTAACTCTTTTTTTTTTTTAAGATTTTGTTTATTTATTTGACACAGAGAGAGAGATCACAAGTAGGCAGAGAGTCAGGCAGAGAGAGAGGGAGAGAAGCAGGCTCTCTGCTCAGCAAGGAGCCTAAATTCGGGGCTCGATCCCAGGACCCGAGATCATGACCTGAGCCGAAGGCAGAGGCTTTAACTCACTGAGCCACCCAGGCACCCCAATCCCTCTAACTCTTAATGAAGTTTTACATACGAAGCATACTGAGCTCCTCTTCAGTGTTAGCATTTAAAATGGGATGAGACAATCTAGACACTTAATCAATCCCTAAATATAAATAAGAGCAATTGCAAAGCAAAAATATCTTCAAAAATCCATAGAAATATTGAGAAAGATATTTGATTCTCCATAAACTGCAGCATAGAGCTTTGAAACAATTCCATTAAGATCCAAAGGAACAGGGGTGCCTGGGCGGCTCATTGGTTAAGTATTTGACTCTTGATTTCAGCTCAGGTCATGAACTCAAGGTTGTGAGATCAAACCCTGCTTCAGGATCCACTAGGTGTGGAGCTTGCTTAAGATTCTCTCTCTCCTTCCTCTCCCTCTGCCCTTTATTCTTTCTCTCTCCCTCTCAAAAAAATAAAATAAATAAATAAATAAATAAAATCCAAAGACACAACTTTTAGCTGACATCTGCATTAAAACAAGTTAGATAATATTTTAAATGCATTTGACAATAAACAAAAATAATAGCCTTCAATTTGGGAGTGGTAAGAGTAGCCATTGTAAAATTAAGTAAATTGCCCAGTCTCTCTGTACGCTTCACCAAAAAAAAAAACACTTAGATCACCATTTCCTTTGAGTCTAGCTGAGTTATATCCACATTATAAACTGGTCAATCAAATCAAATCTTAAATGGGTTAGCCTTCAAGTAATACCTTTGCTATTCATAAAGAGCTGACAATTTTTGACATACAGATTTTTTTTTTTTTTAGGTGGGGAGGACTCTTTCAAGTAAATGGAAACGAATTTCAGAGTATTGCTCTCTCTGGGAACCTTGTTAAAAAATAAGACAAAACAACATCAACAACAACAAAAACCTCAAAGGATTTTTTCATTGAAGGAATGGATTTTTCTAAAGGAAAGATATTCATTTAAACCATATATAATCAAAACAAGTCAGGGAATGAGCCATTTTGGATAAAAGAGGAAATCTTCAATCCAACAGCCTTGAGAGCATAGATTGAACAGAAATGTCAGCAGAGATAAGGGAGGGAGTCAGCTTGTGTGAGAGCTGGATGAGTGCTATGGGAAGGGGAAAAAAAAGAGAGACAACACTGATAGCAATCAGAGAAAAGCAGTGAGCACCCTATCAAATTTTAAGAGATCACTGTAGGGTGTCTGTCCCACAGGGAAAATAAAAGGGTTAAAAGTGTAACAGAAGGGAGAAAAACAGAAAAACAGCAAAAAAATTAATATGTGCAAGAAAGGGAGCAAAGTGTTGAAATAATAGTGATATCTAAACTAATATGCAATAAAAATAATGAAACCAAGACATATGGTAGCAGTTAAGAGGATAAACTCTAGAACCAGCATACTTGGGGTCAAATTCAGATGTTATCCCTACTGGCTGTGTCGTCTTAGGCAAGATACTTAACAATACTGGACCTCAGTTTTTTTTTTTTTTTTTGTATAATGGGGCTAGTGATTGCATTCCTTCCTCATTGGTCCACAAGGACTGCATGAGCTAATCTTCATAAAGCACTTAGAATGATGCAAGCTTATAGTGAGCACTCAATACGTATTCGTTATTAATATTATTAATATCAACCAATTTGTAATAATGATAATAATTGAATATTATAACTGCTAATATAAGTAAACCACTGTAATATAAAATAACTGGAAAAGAAATAGGACAACAGAACAGCTAGTTGGAGCAAGTTGATTCATGAAAACAACTTGTGACATATAAGGAATTAGCTCTAGAGAAAGCACACAAAGAAGGCTCAGCTCTGGAATTGAGTCTGTTCCTCCAGGCCTTAGCAAGGAGCCACACGCAAGCAGCCTCCATTGAACTCATGTGTATATTTCATGTAGCGATGTCTGAATTAGTTGTATATAACTAATAAAATAGCCTACTAAATCAGATTATGGTTTTTTAGCCATGTTGTTCTCATTTAACAAGTCTCTGTTCTGTTTTTGTTTCTGTATGATTTCAATCTTTAAATCCTAACTAGGAAGCTTCATGGAAATGATGCCTGGATCAGCCTGAAGTTCATTGACCGGGCACAGGGATGGCTCTTCCAGGGTGAGGAGCTACATTGGCTGGGTCCATATCCATGTGGATATCAAAGAGCATCCTGATAGTTCAGTAGCTTCGAGGAGAATTGGCACTAGCTTCCTAGATTTTTCTACCCTTTGTCTGGGAAGGGCTATCCATCTCACATGCATTAGCTGTTTACTGATGGACTTTTCTCTAAGAATGCAATTTTTAGTAGTATTGTCAGTACATGATCTTAAATATGAAATATGATTACTTACATTTCCATAGAATAATAGAAAATTTTAGGTGAGAAGAATCATAGACAATGTATAGGTGTCACAATATAAAAGAAAGTACATGAGTAAAAAGAGATTAGGTGGATTTTCTATGATCCTATAGCTTAGATAAACCAGGGCAAGAAACCAGATAGCTTTATTCCAATTCCTGCACATATTTAACAAACCTGCCTTGTTCACAGATTCCTTTCTTTACTCACAAAATGATGAAGGTTTTAAAAAACCAGAATTAAAATGACAGTACAAAACTATCAAAAGGAGTTGGGACAAGACAATGGCTGCTTAAGTTATAGAAATCTTACCGTGTAATTGCACATTCTTATTGTGTAAATGCACACATGGCAATCAGAAGAACCGATTGCATAGATTGTTGCCCTGGCTTGAATCCTATTTATTTAGTAATCATTGTGATCTTTGGATCCCCGTTTATTTAGTAACCATTATATTTTATGTGTCTGGGACATACCATTTATTTTTGTCTCTAAATTACCATGAACTCTTTCATAAATTATACCTCAAAAAGGCTGATTCAAACAAATGAGTGGCAATCAAAACAAAAGCATCCTTTTCTGCTCTAGTCTTCTTTTGTTACTCATATGTTGAGTGTGCTATTATCTATACTTTCTCTCCATATACAATGTGTATATATATATATACATATATATATATATATAATGTCTGTACCTGCATATCTCTTTGTATCTTATTATCTGTGTGTGTCTATATGTGCGTCTTTCTGTGTCACTCAGCTTTGCTTTCTGTCTGTTTGTATTACTCTTATGCATCCATGCAACTAATTATGTTCCAGAGAAATCCTTTAATGTGTCTGTAGCCCCATGGACTAGGACTGGACAAAATGGAGGCTTCATATATAGAGCACATTAATTAACAGAAATCTTGGGGGAAGGATGCTTGGGACGAGTGGGGAAGAGGTCAAGGGCAAAAGAAAATGCCTTCAGTCTGAGGGTGATGCTAAATCCTGAAGGTAAGAGACAATTAAGTGTGAAGATTCCACGGCAGAAATGCTAAAGAATATTTAAGAAAAAGAACTTCTTACCGTTTATTTAAACATTTTCCCTGGCTCTGATTCTGTGAAAATGACCCTCTTCATTGTCCTAAATCCATATATAATGTTTCCCACACACACATCCATGAATTGGCAGTGCTTTAGAGGATGAAACTTTCCGAGTTATAACCTGGAAGTACAATAGTGTGGAAAGAAACCTCATGCATGGAAGGCGATGGGGGTGGAGAAGCAGCTGACCACTGGGTGGCTGGGAAGTGGAGACGAGACACGCCTACTTTGCCCCCCAACTTTTTAGAGGAAGTTACCCTTGAAGGAAGGCGGAAAACCGACATTTGGAATACTTATACCGTGTTTTCATGAGGGTCCCCTGTACAGCTAAGAGCCGTAACCAAAACTGTGTGTATCTCTGCTAATCCTTTTGTTTCGCAAGTATAGACACAGCTGCAAAGAGATACAATCATTCTCTCACTACTTCTCCATTAGGCATAACTTCACAAGAACTCCACTGAGAGCGAGGCTTAGTTTAAATTCCACGATATTCTACATAATAATAATGTGGTTCCTGTGTAACTGTACCACTAAAAATAGTACCGTATCTCTGTAGTTCCGAGCACAGTGGAGCGTCTTTGTAGACTAAGCAGGAATGTGTCTCATTCCAGAAATCATTTACAACTGTGGCAGTCCACCCAGCACTCATAATCTCAAGCAAATAAAAAGGAACATATGTCTGTTTCCCCCAGACAACTGCACGCATACACTGATCCGCAGGTCTTCCCCAGTCTGAATTTCTTCATGATGACCAGAAAAGCAGAACTTCTATTTTGGCAACTTTCAGTGTCCTTTTAGTGTTCCTTCACAGCTTTGTCCACTTACAAAGTGTAAGAGAACTCTAAAGGTTGGTGAGGCAACTGCCTAAAACCTGTTAGAACCCTGTGACATGACTTCACATCGCATCCTTGACAAAACTGGACTTAGAAATTGATAAGATCCACCTGAGAATTATATTCCTGAGTAAAAAGAATCACTCTAAGATTTGATCATTGTGATCATTTAAAGCCCAACTTAGTCTCCAAGAGGGTTCCTGTGAGAGAGGCTCCAACTTCTCAAAGACAGAGACACACAAATTGAGACAGGTGTGACACTGGGACACTCTGCTCTTTCCAGAACTGTATAGCAAAGAGGCAGAAGATGGGAAAAGAATTGATCCTTCATGATGCCATCAATGTAGAATTCTAAGTTTTGCTTTAAGATATTGTCTCAAAATATTTTATCACTATTATAAGCTACTTATATTAATATAAGTGATTATTTAAAGCCATATATAATTATCGAAATTGTTATGATGTAAAATATTCACTTAGACTGATTCTTCCTCCTCTGAGTGGACTTAAGTTGCCTTCTATTACCATTTCACCAGCCCTCTTGTGCCTTTCACCCATGAATTGAAGAAAATCATACAAGTTGGTATTGGAATTGCACCTAACATCGGCATCACGCCTGGCACATTGTAAGCCCCAAGTAAATATCTGTCATCGGCAAATATTTGTAGTAGACATATGTAAGTTTTTGCTGGACCAGCATCCATTACAACTTCCAGGACCCAATTTTTCTTTAGGATTCAGTCCTCTTTCACATTCAGGACACGTTGAGTAAGATTGACCACACTCCAACCTAAAGCATAGACATGTGATCCACATCTAGCGCTTCACATATTTTACATATCCATTTTCCTGGCCAAAGTGAGAATGTAACTTCAACCAGGATGATAGACACTCAATTCTAAGATGTCAGTCGGAATTTTTTTTCTTTGTGGGGGTGTGGGGGGGTGCCTTGCTTTCTAAAACAAATTCTGGCTGCGAAAATGACGTAACTCTGGAAATGTCAGGTTTCTCCACATCAACAATGTCTGTTTGGGAAAGAGTTCAAAACAAGAAAAAACAGAAAGAGAGAGAATGAGAGCAAGAGGGGGAGACCTGATAAGATTGGCTGAACTCCTGTATTCTGCCATGCTTAAAGCCAAACACATTTCTGTATTTTTCAGGCATGCAATAAATCTTTTTTTATTTATATTTATCTGAGCTGGGTTATGGTTATTTGCAAATGAAAGAGTTCTGGTTAATACATTTTAAATAGTTTCACATTCCTCCCAAGGTGAATAGTGTGTTTCATTCATGAAATAAAAGTGGGCCAAATAGAGTATGTCATGTTTCTAGGATGGGATGGGGGAGTTGTGCATAAATTTCTGTAGGCTGATCAAATAAAAACACCTTAGAGAATATCAGAAGAAGGCTAAAACAGGAGAAATTACATATATTTTTCTAGCTTTTACTTTCTCTTGAATGGGAGGGTGTAATGGGCAGTCCCTAAAATGGCCCCAGTGATTCCCCTCCTGGATTCCATGTCTTTGTATAATCTTCTCCCACTGAGTGTGGGCTTGGTTTGGTGACTCATTTCTAACTAAAGAAACCTGAAGAAGAGATAGGATGTCACTTCTGCGTTAGGTTATAATGAGGTAGTGGCTTTATCTCAAAGATCTTTTCCTGTCTCCTCAGTTTCTCATCAGGTCATGAAGCTGTCCTGTGTGGGGAGAGGGGGTTCTGCATGAATGAGATTTGTATCAGACCATACCCTAGTCAAATTTCAGATTAGACTCCAGCTCATAGGTTGATTGCAACCTCCTGAGAGAGTTTGTTGGCAAGACACGGGGCGCAACCAAAAATGTGAGGATAACAAATAGGAATCGGTTATTGGTTATAAGTTGCTAATGTTAGCATTGTGTATTTCACAGAAATATAACAGTATCTATGAGTAGAACCAGGATGAGCGACGATACAATGGAATCAAAGTTTCTATCATAAACTGCAGCCATCACTGTCTTCTGCCAATTAGCAAAAAGGAACCCGTCAAGGGAAATTTGACTTCTTTCATCTTCCCTGAATTCAACCAGCCACTACAATCATCACCACAAAGGACTTGAATAGAGCTGTTTCTTCTGTGTAAACTCTACCTACCATTTCAGGCTTTTCCCCTTGTATTTTCAGTCTGCCACTATGTGATTTTATTTAGTATTTTGGAATTTGAATAGAACCCATTTTTGTGTGACCTGCAATTATTGCAATTTAAACACAAACAGATTCTGAAAAGTAATTGCAAAGGAACTTCACATCTGTGAACAAGAACAAATGAAATGAGGGCTGAAAACTTTCAGGGCTATCCAGGTAAAAAAAGTTACTAAAAATTTCCCCTAGAGGACTTTTACGCACAAATGTGCTCTTACATGCATTCACTTTGGGAGTTGAAATCTTATAACAGTTTCGTGATTTTTCTTAAAGTTCATGTGTATTGAGCTTCTAAACTCTGATTATGTATCCAAGAATTCAGACCTAAAATCTAATCCTGCTAAAACAAACTATTTGGGCAGCAAAGAAGCAAGTAGTAGCAAAAAGAGAATGTCAGCACATAAATCATGTTCCCTATTTGACATTTTTTTAAACAACTACCTATTTAATAGAATATCCCCCCAAATTGGTAAATTTGTATTTTCTAGTATAGTTTTAATACAGCTAAATTGATTGTTTCCTACTCCATTTCTTATTTATTTATTTATTTATTTACTTTTTCCTTTAAAGCCAAAATCACAGATCTGTCGTCATGGGAGAGTGATCTACATGATTGTGCAAATTACTTACGACCTTTTCAAGTAAGTATATTCCAGGATCTCCTGAAATAGAGAATTGGAATTTCTAGAGAATTTCCAAAATATTTCGTCTTCCCACACAACTGCTATGTTGGCTGCTCTGAAATGGTCTTCATGTGGAAAGTTCAGATAGGAATCAGAGAAACTCAAAGGCAGAGCACTAGAGTAGACCTGATGCCTTTTGAGTTTCCTGGTAAAATCTGAGTTAAAATTTTTTTATTTAAATTTTTTTATTTAAATTATGGTAAAATCCATAAGCCTCTTTTGTTTCTTTGACAAGCCACCCCGGTTGAATTGTTTGTCGGTTTATTTAATAATGTGACTCGTTGGCACAAAGTGCAGGAGAAGGAGAGCTAGATGAGAGAGAGTGGGGAGAGAGAGTGAGAGATTGGAATAGCCAGGCCTGTGTTTTCATACCTACATTTCACAGGGCAACACTTTCAGGTACTACCAGGCCCTTCCGTGTATCGCCAGTGAGAAGAGTAATAGTAACCCCTTCTGTCAAAGAGAAGAGAAATTGGAAAGATTGAAACGAGGGATAGGACCAGTTAACCTAATACTTCCCTCTTGTTGAGAAAAGCAGAAATCTCATTTCTGTCAGAGTGTGAAGGAATAAGTAACACTCTTCACAGGTAATTCTCCTCATCTCATATGGGAAGAATAGCCTGTTCCAGAGAGCTATGCTTTTGCTCATTGAACAGTGCTTCTCAAACTTGAATACGCATACAGATTACATGGGGATCTTCTACAATGTGGATTTGATTCTGTTGGTCTGGGTGGGGTCTGAGAGTCTGCATTTCTTACTACCTCCCAGGTGATGTCAGTCCATGAACTACATTTTATTAGCAAGAATGAGAAAATCTGATAGGTTGCAAGACTCTCTCTCTGTTCGTTACTGTGGAAATATATGCAGACACAGTTCTCAAGGAGCTTACAGTACATTCAAAAAGAAAAGTCAATCTGTGTGTAAAAATAGCTCATGCATTAACAAAATAGATAGCAATCAGTGCACTGGGGAGGTAAGACAGGGCTGGCTTCATGGGTGTGTGACCTGTGCAGTCTCCCAGGCCCCCGTGCTTCGAAGGGCCCACGCGTGGTTGAATGTTTGCTGTCACTGTCTTAAAATTCTTACTAAATTTTGAACAAGGGGCGTTTCATTTTCATTTTGTACTGGACCCCACAAATCATGTAACTGGATAAGGTCCTATTGGGGCATGAAATAGGGTGAAATCCCCTCTGGCTGAAAGGAATAAAGAGTTTCAAAAGGAGTCCTGCTTTCAAGAACGGGCAAGATCCAAACAGAGATATATGTGGCATAGTAATGGGGGAGAGCAATCTGGGCAGATTGCTTGGTACGATCAAAGAAATGAAGACTAGAAGGGGTGACGTGTGGAGGAATGGCAAGTAGTTTAGTCTGACTGGAACATAAAATGCTGAGCACATAGGAGACACTCAATAAATTTCCGTTGAATGAAGTTCTCTGCTCAATGAGTGTCCCACAGATCAAGGTACAGTGTATTGCCAAAATACCAGCCAGAAACAGTGACAGCACTGTATTAAACTAGAGCCAGGGGGCACCTGTGTGGCTCAGTGGGTTAAAGCCTCTGCCTTCAGCTCAGGTCATGATCTCAGGGTCCTGAGATCGAGCCCCACATCGGGCTCTCTGCTCAGTGGGGAGCCTGCTTCCCCCTCTCTCTCTGCCTGCCTCTCTTCATTCTTGTGAACTCTGTCTCTGTCAAATAAATAAATAAAATCTTAAAATAAATAAATAATAAACTAGAGCCGGTACTGTGGCCTGCACTTTTGGAGGTTCAAAAGGAGAGATGGCTATGAGTGAAGATTCAAATCAGGTTTGTTAGCAGATAGGCTTCCCAGCCCTGCAAAACGGTAGGTTCTTTAACTTGTCGCCAAACGATATCCTAAGTCACTGGGGATGGTGGGGGGTGGTCTTCTTCTCACTAAAACCTGAGATTTTAATTTTCACCCATCTGGAGAAATTCTGTTTTATATTTTGGACATTTTAAAGAAAGCATACATTGAAGCAAAAACAACACAACAGTAACAACAACAACAAAAGACATTGCTGTTGAGCAGAATTAGAACTGAGATTAAACCATGACTCCAATGCATCATTTCAAAGGTAAGTATCAAAGATCAGAACACACACACACACACATTCCTATCACATCTGGAGAAATCTGTGCCTAAGGATCAAAATAACCACTAAACGGTGGAAGAGCAGCGCACGCTTTTGCTAATTTTGCTCCTGATTAGATGTGAATCCCAGGCATAAGCTTTTATTTGTCTGTTTTTGTAAGAATGAGGCTCTCGTTTTGAAATAAATTCACCTGGGGAAGCATACGGCTTGCTGAGGCCTTTCTTTCTCGTTTACAACAAGTGTTTAGTGTCCAGACTGACAGCTGGGGAAATTGCTATGCCTGACCGCTGCGCTGCTTTGCCCCTGTGCTCTTTGGGTGCCTCTTCACTCCCCCAGCAACAGCTCCTCCACGTCCTCACCTCCTGACCCTGCGGGGACAGATTAAATGGCCAGGACCAGAGGAGACCACAGGAAGAATCATTCACTCAGTTCCCACTCGAGACACTGAATACACGGGCCAGAATGGGCACTATGCTGTCTCACCACAATGCCATCTCCCGGGGCCCACTTTGTCCAGATTTCCCTTTGAAACCAAGAACAGGGCGTCTGGGTGGCTCAATGGATTAAGCCGCTGCCTTCAGTTAGGGTCATGATTTCAGGGTCCTGGGGTTGAGCCCTGAATCGGGCTCTCTGTTCAGCAAGGAGCCTGCTTCCCCCTCTCTCTCTGCCTGACTCTCTGCCTACTTGTGATCTCTCTCTCTCTCTCTCTCTCTCTCTCTGTCAAATAAATAAATAATGAAACCAAGAACAAAAGCAACATTGCAACAGGCATTACCCATGATGGACCCCATGGCAATGGAATATGCCCTTGATCCCTAAATCCCTTCGGCTGGCTACTCTAGAGCTACTTCTGCATGGTGTGATCGGTAATGCAGGAATATTTTATCAAAAGCTTACATAAGCCAGGCCCCGTGCTTTGTATATGATATATTAACACAGTTTCTTTCTCCCTTCCATTTTGTAATTGCTGTAATTGTAATTAATTTTCCTATCCCCAAAATAACTTCTCAAAATAAAACCTTGAAAGGAAAGAGATGCATCAAAAGCTTTTAAGAAACATGAATGTTTAACCTTATAGTTTCTTTGCTTTCTTTCTGAGGAAAACAGAACAAGACAAAAATCCAGCTGAAATGCAACAAACTTTTCTGTTATTATTATCCCAGAAACAAAAGTCTGTCTAGAAATTATGTTATAAAATGGATATTGATAATTCACAATTAGGAGATGAAATATTCCTGAATTGCAATAAAACTTTTTGAAGATCCACATTCATTAAAAATGTTAATTTCCTTATCTCCAGGGTCATCCATCAAAAGGCAAATTTTGGTTTTGTCTTCTGTCTGTGAGTCAGTGGATTATCTCTCCAGTCAGCCAGACTTTGCTCATCAAGCATAAATGCAGATACAGTGAGTTAGAGAGTAAACTACCAACTTGGTCACTTGGGTCAGCTTTTTCATATATGGTCTGTATCAGAGGCCTTCATTGCTCCTATTAATCAGGCACTTTCTAAATACTCTGTTCTTTTGGTGTCACAGAGATTAAGTGAAATCTCCCAGTTGAGGAAACAGGTTGGCTCCTGGGTGCTGAGTCTCTCTGGCTTTTAAACAGAAATAAAACAGATCCGCTTTGTAATGCTGTTGTTTGGATTGTCTCACTTATATTCTAAGGTACCTGAGAGAGTTTACTCCTTAGAAAGCATTTTTTTTTTTTTTTTTTTTTTTTGCTACACAGACACTTGCATGCACAGAGGACAGACGAATGTCACTGAATCGGCAAGTCTCCACATCAGACTGAAGCGCATAATTAATTGGGATGTTTCAGATAGATACCTATTAGCCAAATAATTACAGGAATGGTGGCACAGGGGTTTCTTGCTTGAGTTATTCAATAATTACTTTCCATTTCACTTTGGCTATGAAAATGTGCCAGTGGATACCAGATTTGTGTCATTTTTGGTATAAGTGAACCCACTGGCACTGTAGCCATAGTGAAAGATTTAGAAAATGTGCACCCAACTGCTATGTAGAGAAAAGGGGGAATTTTTAAACTTATCCTTAAACCTGAGCACATGGAGGCACTCTTCCTCTCACAATTAAACCTTTTATATGTTAGGGACCATTACCCAAAGAAATATGTCTAAATGAAATAATTGCTGAGTTCTAAAAGTATGTATATAATAAACATTAGCGAGTCAAAGCATAGTGACATCATAACATTCAGCATTAATGGTGGCTGATATATTTAATTTAACTAGTTCAACATTAACATCATCATTTTTAGGAATATGTCTAAGGATATACAAAAATATATGAGGTCCTTTTTTAAGTAGTAACATACCACATATGTACCTTGAAAGAGGGACCAGATTCATCACGAGCAGTCTGAAGTTCTCACTCATGAAATACTATACTAACGTGGAGGGATTTTAAAAACAAACAAACAAACAAACAAACAAACAAATAAATAAATGTGTTCACTTTCTAGTTACTTATTGATCTCACTTCTCCAAAATAAGATTGTTCCTGTGACTCTAAATGCAATATGTGCAATATGTTCCTGTGACTCTAAGTTCAATAGCCAATATGCCTGGTGTTTACCCAACTCTTGACTCCTGGGTAGGACTGGTCAAAGTAGGTGGGAGAAATGGGAGTGGCTCTTTCTCCACAGGGCTCTGATTTTAGCCCAAACAGTTATGTAGACATCAAAGAAGACCCCAGGACAACGAGCATAGAACAGCTGTGGACTTCCTTTGAACTCTGCTCAACGACCTCTTCATCACAATTAGTGTCCTTCTCAGTCTGGGGAATTTTTTGAATCTCTCTCCTTCTAGGGAAGCTACTGCCTATAAACTAAAGCTGGTTACCAAAATATTTTCCTCAAGGGAAAGATGTATATTAGTAAGAGTCTTCCCTATGGACTGTCTGTTCTCTATGCCTGTTTAGTATTGAGATCTTTGGTTTTATTACCCTTCTCTTTCTGACACAGCAACATCCCAATCTATTGTAATTGGGCTGCAATCAGCAGGAGAACCTTGATAGTTCAGGACTTGTCATCTACAGGCTGCCTAAGTCTTTTGTTTCTTCAGTATTTAATAATTCCACTGATGTTGTTCTCTGTATAACATAAATTAGTTGGAGGAAAAAAATTCTCAAATCAGACAATTAGTTACCAATTCTAATGAAAAGATTGGTTGAAATAAAGCAACTGAAATAAATAGTGTAGTGATTTCAAGTTTACATGTCCCATGCTCTGTAGAAAAATAATTCTAATCATGGTTAGGATGTTTGTACAATTGTGGACCTTCTGTTCAGTATTCACACATTTTTTTTTTTGAGATCAGTTACTTCAAAACTATTAGTATGACTTATTTTATAGATATTTCACTTACTTCCATTGCATTGCATTTAACTCTCCCCAAATTTGTTAAAAACTGACGATAAAATAGACACTATGTTAGGACTCCTGTGGGAACATTAAAGGGGGAATAAGTAAAAACTCAGTAAGCCCAGGATCCTCCTGGTCACTTTAGAGTAACACACACCCAAGAAAAAAAGTCTGATACAGAAAGAAAAATGTGATTTGTGATAACTGATAAAATGACTGAAGATCGAATTATTCAAATTGACAGGCTGAGTACTGGTTTAATGGAAAAGGAAGGACTTGAGGAATTCAGTTCTTTGTTGTAAAAATACATTATGCTTATGGCCTCTTGACACCTGAATAAATTTATCTATCTATGTATTACTAAGTGCATCTGTAGTTAAAAAAAAAAAAAAAATCTGTGGATTTCTCCAGGCATAGTGTCAAATTCAAAGTACCACCTCAGTACTTTGGGGAACATGTTTTAGAAAGACCTGAACGCAGTTTGTCCGTTAACTTTTTGGTTCATTCGTTTTTGTTGCTGTAGCACTTATGGTAGTAGAAGATAATTCACAAGACAAATGTTTTGCACATTAATCAATGTAATCAAACAGTAAATATATTTGCTTTTTAATAGCATGACGTCTTGTCCTAAAAAAGAATTAAAATGTAGATTATGTTGATCACTTTCTCTCCAATGAATCATAGGTAAACTTATACGAATGGATTACGGTACTCAAGAATTTGGCATATAATGTGGAGTCACTCTTTTGATCCTCACTTCTTCCCAGACACCTGGCCAGGTAAAGGCTACCTACTGTAATTCTCAATGATCCTAGCCTTTCTTCTTCATGGTACACCACACCCTTGTGATTCCTTCTCACAGCATTGCTAAACTGTAATGTCTGTGAGGATAAGGCCTTCTTCACTACAGCATACCCAGAGCTATGGTACATAAGGTAAGTATTTCATTACTAAATGGATATGGGAGAACTATGTTAGAAGATATACAAAACTTTTTAAAAAATATGGCAAATTGAGGCTCCCGGGTGGCTCAGTTGCTTAAGCGTCTGCCTTCGTTCGGCTCAGCTCATGATCTCTGGGTCCCGGGCTCAAGCCCCGCATGGGGTTCCTTGCTCAGCAGGGAGCCTGCTTCTCCTTCTCCCTCTGCCTGCCTCTCCTCTTGCTTGTGCACTCTCTCTCTCTATCTCTGCCAAATAAATAAATAAAATATTTTTTTAAAAAAATGATGGCAAATTATTTTAGTTTCTACATTTAAGAAAACAGTCGGGAGCTTCCGAGCTGGTGAAATCATGGAGGTGCTGGGAAGGTGGTTGGCTCAGAGTGCATGGGATCTCCACCCCTCTGCTTCCACACCACGCCCTAGAGCATCTCTTCTATCTGGCTGTTCCTGAGTTATATTGTTTTATAATAAACTGGTAACCTTGTTTTAAAAATTGATATATTTCTTCTTCTCTCTGTGCCATAAATGTACTTTATAGACTCCTATGAAATCATATCCCTCAAGGCATGATTTCACTGTCTGTTTCTCTTGTTTAACCTCCAGATCGTGCTCAAGAATCTGAGGAAAGAGTGCTTTGGAGCCGTGCAGTATTTAGAACGGGGATCTCCAGCCTGAGACCTGGCAAACAAAGAGAAACATTCACTCAGGATGGCTGAAATATGAAACAGTACAGCCAAAAAGAGAACTTGAGCCATTGGCTGGTTAGTTTAAAAAAAAAAAAAGGCTGTCTTTCAGGCTCAAACTTAAGAAAAATCAAAAGCATAAACTAGGAGAGTAGGGTTCAGTCTTAGAGGATATAAAAGAGGGAGGGATCAAGAGTGAAATGCAAAGAGGAAAAATAATGCCCAATCAGGGCCTCAATCTGTCAAGGAACACTGAAGCTGCCTTTTTATTAAACCCCAGTAAACTGATAGTGGCTAAAAATGTCATATCTGGCTAAACTATTAACTGCTAGATTATGTCTTTTTTTTTAATTTTTAAAAAAATATTTAAATTGTTTTTAAAGATTTTATTTATTTATTTGTCAGAGAGAGATAGAGAGAGAGAGGGAGTGAGCACAAGCAGACAGAGTGACAGGCAGAGGCAGAGGGAGAAGCAGGCACCCTGCCAAGCAAGGAGACCAATGTGGGACTGGATCCCAGGACGCTGGCATCATGACCTGAGCTGAAGGCAGCCTCTTAACCAATGGAGCCACATAGGCGTCCCTAGATTATGTCTTATCTTTGAATTTCTAGCACTTTGCACAGTTGTTGGGTATCGAATAGATACCACTGTTTATTGAATTACTGAATAAATCACTAAGTCTTTCAAATCTCAGACAACTCTGTCTTCTGGTTCTACTGGATCCTTTTATCTTACAATGAGTATGTTTCCAAAACAATTTGACATTGGGAGCATCATGAAGTTTATTGTTAAAGCAATTAACTATTGTGATTTAAATTCCTTGTATGACTAGAAAATAATGACATTAAATTCTTATTATATATAAATATATATGCTCAAGAGAGAAGTAGGACTATAAAATTGAATTTATTTCCCAGATTGACATTCTGGGCTTAAATTTTATAATAGCAATACTGTCAGGGGCACCTGGGTGGCTCAGTGGGTTGAGCCTCTGCCTTTGGCTCAGATCATCATCTCAGGGTCCTGGGATCGAGCCCCACGTTGGGTTCTCTGCTCGGCGGGGAGCCTGTTTCCCCCCC
>ML105206.1:0-15814 GCA_003697995.1 Taxidea taxus jeffersonii
AGACGTCTCTGCCAAAAATCCTACAGTGGGTCAAGGCCTGCGTGCCCCCTCCCCAGCCGTCCAGCAGAGGGAGACTGGGCAGAAACAGCTGCTTTCACGCAGATGGCTAAGGGCAAGCAAAGGGCAGAGGGAGACACACACAAGTTAAACCCAGCAACCCTGGAACACAAACACAGCCACGCCTCGCCTGCCCCAGGTCCAGGGTCCTCCCTCCTCCGGACTCAGGCGCCACCAAAGGTTGCCTCATCCCGTCCTCCCTGCACTTCAGACATCTCAAAGGTTAACAGCACCCGTTGGCCCTGTTCCCCACCCTGGTCAGGAAACTGGCTGTCCCGAGAGCAACCAGCCCACTTCGGGGACAAGGACTGTGATAAGAGGGGCCATCTGTCCCATCTACTCTCAACCCAAACACTCACAATGAACAAGGAACCCTGCTGGGTCTACTGTCAAGCCCCAAAAACTGAAACCTAAAGCGGCCGTGTGGAAAACCCACTGGGTCTGAGCTCCACTCAGGTTCTGGAGGGAGCTCCCATCTGCCATGTTTACAACCTCATCCAGAACACCAAAGATTCTGCCAGGGCTCCCTCTGATTCCTACAGACAACCCTGGGGTTGTCTGACAGACAATGTGTTACCCATAGGGGTCGAAACAAACTCCAAACACTTCCCAGTTAACCCTGAAAACACTCAGACTCAGCCCATCACCACTAACCCCAAGTTCCTTCACCAAAGAGATCAGGAAATGGATTCTGGTTGGTAGAAGGCAGGACTGAGAAGGCTGGGCTGTTTCCAGACTCTGCAACAAGATCTCTTCATTGAGGTAGATTGGGGAGGGGGGGTAGCACAGGAGGCCCACAGGGTCTGCTTCAAAGGCCAGAGAACTTGCTCTGGGGTCCCTGTGGTCCAACTAGCTGGGCTCCCCAAAACTGCCCCTCAGGGAACTCGGATTTTGCAATACCCCCACATCCAGCTGTAGAGTGCGACACCGCGACACCCCCTTCAGACCCTTCTCCCATAGCACCTTGGCAGTGACTTAAGTTCCCAGAGCTCTCCCAGGGCCAGCCTCACAGGGCTGTTGTGACAATCTGTACAAAGTGGCCAGGGGCCATGATCTGGCTTGTGCCTACACATGCTGGTCTCATCTCTCGGACATCTTCCCTTGGGTTCTCCAACTTCTTGAAAATGCTACCCAACGCTACCTACCCCCTTCTCCCCTCAGGGAAAAGAACCATCTGGGTCATGACAACGTGACAGCAATATGAGGTTGCATCCTATCAGTGTCTTTATGCCACGGAAGGGGGAAAATAGGCACCCATCACTTGCCCAACAGAGCTGGAACTCCAGGCCAGAACAGTTGCCGACGTGAGCCACGGTGGGCAGCTACCTCTGACCTCTGAGGTTACTGGCCCTCTCCAAATACTAGAGGAAAAAAATTAAGTGTCCCTCAGAACACGCTTTGGAAACGTGATGCCTACTTCACATTTTACTTCACTACTTCCCTTTCAATGAGGACCCCGAGCATGGGGTCCAGCTCTCCTGCACCAAGTAGGGGAAGGAACCGGGTTTCTTTGCCAGCAAGCTGCTCTACGATCTTGGCCAAGTGGCCTGCCCTCCCAGAAGCTAAGTCTGACCCAACCCTACCTAATACGAAGGAGGCGAGGGCACAACAGGCCGCCCTCCAGGCTCTCCAGTGTCTGGCTACATTCTGTGATTCACAGAAGTGCCCCATCAGTATTAACACAGGTTCCATTTATTTTTACTACCTTCCAGAGAATAAGAAAATCACGCTGGGGAGCCTGGCACATTTTTGCATTTAATTTGCAACAATAAGACAAAACAAAATCAAAAGGGAAAAGAGATTTGAGCCAGATTTTGCTGTGTCCCTCTGTAAACCGGTTTCTTTTTAAACTTGGGGAGGTACAAGCTGTGTGCTCTTTTGTCACTCACAGCTCTCAGAAAGAGGAGGATCCCCAGGGGAGGATCTCTGCCCATATCACCACTATGCTTCCCAATGTCCACCCAGGCCTGGCCCCCTCAAGTTTCTCGCCCATCACCACTCTCCTGTGCAAGCTCTTGAGCTCACCGATTCGGCAGATCCTGCTTATCTAGGAGACTGATACCTGACTGTGACTTACAATCAGCTCCTAAAGCTAAAATGGGCTCCTCTACCCCCTACTCCCCCAACGGGCCCTACCCTTGTCCCCCAAGGCCCCTCAAATGTCCAAGGCCAGCCCCCAGCCCAGGGGACCTTCCCTAGAGCAGTATTTGGCCAGCAGAGAATGTAACTGAGGGCAGTGCCAGGCAGGGGAGGGAAGCCACACAAATCAAAAGCTCCCATCTGTCTCGCCGGCCGGGCTGACACGGCTTCCTGTGGCCCAGCCTTCAGCCATGCAAATTATAGCGTGTACCCGGCTGCCTGCCTTCTGAGGAGGCCCGCTCTGCCCAGCTCCGACAGGACTCGGAGGAAGGGTGGGGACTCCCAGCCCGGCCAACTCCATTCATAATATTTACAGTAAGTAAATGGGCCTCTCTGGCTGTTGAGTGTGCACCCAGCCTCATCATCTCAAGCTCAAATCTCAAGACTCTTCCCCTCCATCGTGCACCCTGAAGTTCCCACCGTGACCCACCCTCCCCCCAGAAAGGGCGTTCACACATCTGCATACACATAGCCCCCAGACCTGCAGGGCACGTATCCGCCATGGTACCAGGTAGGACCATCACCCAACAGGAAAATGTCCAAGTCGTATCTCCAGGCTTACCCCCCCCAGCCTCCCTCCTAGAGAGAGACCAGAGATTCCCACTGACATTCCACATGTGGATTCCCAAGTGGGGAGGCATACATGAATCCAACCAAAGAATCATCTCTTAAATGAGTAGAAGGTCCCTCATCATCATCTCTGCACTGACCCCTTCTAAGTATGTGGGCTACAAGTTCAAACTCTGTAAGGTCTTTCTAAAAATGGATGCATACGTCAACTGTTTTGAAGGACACGACCCCCAGAGGTACAGAACACTTCCCACCTGGTTCTGTAGGTCTTGGGGCTCTGCAGGGAGCTGCTTTTGCTGTGGGGCCCTTTAATAAAGCCCCATGCACAACGGCCTCCAGTACCCCAAAAAGCAGCACAGTATTACAGGACCCAGACACGGGCCCTGCCCCTCCCATCCCTCCACAAAGCTCCTGCTGGACTCCAGCTTTTCTAGAGGGTAGGAAAACCATCGAAGACGTGGAAAAACACAGAGAGAAACAAAAGTCCTTTTCATCCCTCCCCTCCCCCAGTTCCCCTTGTTCCACAACAATTATGAAAACTGTTGGATGGGATGGCATTTTGAACATTTACTGCATTCCGGCCAATAAATTCCAATGCAGGATCTGATGGAAAAGCCTCGCTCTCGGGCCAGCTCGGGGCTCCCCGCCCCCATGCTCGCTCCCAGAGCCATCATTCCTCCTCTCTTTACAACCCAACACCGGGGCCTGGCCCGGCCCGCACTGTACTCACAGGGAAAAACAACAGTACGACAGACTGGAGACAGTGTGCAGACTGGAAAAGTTAATCATTACTTCTGTCTACCTCTGTAATCTAATCTCCCTGGCTTTGACACACTCACTGTTCAGCCACCGCAGCCCTTTCACCCCCAAAGCACCCAGGGCCTCCCAGGCCTGGGGGTGCCCGCCCCATGAAAGAGGAATGAAGCCTCCCCCACCCTTGACTGCCGTGGCCAGGCCCCCAGAACCCACCAGAAATCGCCTGCTGCTCAGTGCTGTGTGCCCCACATTTCATAGGACTCTGGGCCTCACATACATTTGGGTTCCAATCTGGCTTGCATTACTTGTAGAGAACCAGGCCACCCGTCCCCCACCGCCCCGGGGAAGACTCGGCACCCCCACCCCTTGCACTGGGGCTCCCCTTCAAAGCCATCTAGTTACATCAGGGAGCATGACGGCTGATCTGAGAGTCCCCCGCCCCACGCCATCAGCCCGCAAAAGACACACGGGCCAAGATGGCGCTGCCCTACGATACTGCCCCAAAAACCAAACCCAGAGTTACCCCATGACCCAGAAATCCCACTTCTGGATGTGGATCCAGAAGAGTCCTGATGAGATTAATTGCACACATGTTCACAGCAGCATTTTTCACAATAGCCAAAAAGTGGAAGCCAACACAAGTGCGTCCACTGAAAGATGAATGAATGAAGATGCAGAGACACCTACACTAAGAAAGGACCGACACTGTGGCACGGGCTAGGACACAGACGAGCTTTGAGGACGTTCTGGGGAGTGACATCAGCCAGCCACAGAACGTCAGGTGTGGGATGACTGCACTCCTATGGGGTATCGAGCACAGTCAAATGCACAGAGAGGGAAGGAGAAGGGGGTTGCCCAGAGCCCGGGGTGGGAAGCTGGCTGGGGGGTTATGGTTTTAAGGGGACAGTTTCAGTCTGGGAAAGAGAAGTGGTCCCGGAGAAGGGCAGTGGGGGAGGCTGCCCAGCATGGTGACGGACTCATGCTACTGAGCTATGCACTTCAAAACGGTCACAATGGGAAATGTGGGGTATATTTTGCCCAAAAAGAAGCTGGAAGGGAGGGGGCACCTGGGTGGCTCGGTGGATTAAGCATCTGCCTTCAGCTCAGATCTTGATCCCAGGGTCCTGGGACTGAGCCCCGCATCAGGCTCCCTGCTTCTCCCTCTCACACTCCCCTTGCTAAAAAAGTTGGAAGGGAAAGGAAAGGAGAGAAAGAAAAAAGAAAAACAGACAAAACAGAAGAGAAGGCCCCACCTCTCCTTATACTTTCTGATGCTCCCCCCCATTAACCTGGAGGCTTAAGTACAGGTAATTCACCCGCGGGCTTCCGCCCATCACAAACATAAAGGCCCCCTGAAAATGCATGCAAATTTTGGTATGCATATGCATTTTTATGAGGAAGGATTCCTTAACTTTACTCATTCTTGGGAGAATTTGCAAGCCGAGAAATGTGAAGAGCTATAATCTTTTTATTTGAGCAAGCAAGAGGCCATTATCTACCCACCACCTCAGCAACAGGGGGTCTCATCACACACACACACCCCCCCCCCCCCCCCCCAAATCCAAGAACCAAAGACCACACAGATCACAGGATGCTTTGCAAGATTCTGCAAGGGGACTTGGGAGACACCAGTCTAAACTCTTATTTTGCAGATGAGAAAAACTTGAGGCCCAGGACAGGTGAGGCCCTGGAGGCCACCAGCAAGCAAAAAGCTCTACCTTCAGCCAGGAAAAGTCAGCCAGCCCCTAAGGACACACACCTTGTGGGGGGGGCTCTCCCTCCCACTGCCATTCTCCAGGGCCCCTCCCAGGACTCTTGCATGGCCCCCACCCCAGGCCTCCTCCTCCCCCAGGCAACACCCCCCAGCGGAGTCTTCACTGTGACCCCACTGAGCTGAAGATGGGGCCCGTCTATTTTTAAGAGCTGTGCTGTGCACCCAAGCTAGCAGGAAGACTCAAATAGCTCTTTTCGCTCTGGGTTACTGATTAATGAGGGGGAGGGGCCGTGCTGGCTAACAGGCTGCTCTGGGGCTGGCAAGGTCCCCTACCACCTTCTGGAGACCCTTCCTGACCTCCACAGTTCACTCTGCCTACTGTGCAAGGAGACACTTCCAACTTCATTAGGGGGCCGTGGACGCTGGGGCGGGGGGTGGGGGTGAAAGGGACAGGGTGACAGGAGCAGCTTGTGACCTCTGAGTGGCAGACGCAGAAAGGTGCGTCCAGAGAGCACAGTCATAGCTCGGCGTCATATTGTTTCTGTTCCTGTTGAGCGGCCATCCCAAGTTCAAAGTAAAAAGGCAATTCTGAAATGAACAAACCTGAGAAGCACTAACAGTCCCTGGTCAGTGAACTGGGCTGTCTGCTGACAGGAACTCCCAGCCTGACAAGATGAAACCGGAGTGGAGATCAGTTCTTTCCTTTTCTGCCCTGGATCAAACCCCACACCAAACCAGCTCTCGGACTGTTCTGGCCGGTGGGGTTCCACAGCAGAGCGAGAAGATCAATGGAGCGAGTGACCTCCACGAACGGAGCCCTCCGGCGGCCAGGGGTGGGGAGAGCGTGGAAATGAACATGCTCTGGTCACTGCCTATTAGATCACCTCACACACCACCACCGCGGTGGGCCGGGACCACCCGCATGCTGCTGGCATCTCAGAAACGGCCTTGACCGGCATATTTAAAATTAAAAAGCGGGAGTTGCACCCCCAAAAGGGTGCATTCAGAACCAGAGTTCTAAAAGGAAAGTCAAGGTCTAGGGTTTTCGGATTGCCCCTGCCCTGTGGCTATCCAGACATTAATACTACCTCCCGTCTCTGCGGACTTTCTCCCGCCCCGCCCCGGGGCTGTGGTCCCACAACCCAGCCAGCACGCAGCTGGTCACCTCCCCTCCACACCGCACACCCAGGTACTATCAGAGTCTGGATTATAACTGTACCTCCTAATGACACTGCTGTTATCTTAGCAATCAAGGGGAGGATGGGGGAGGGGGCTGGAGTGGGAGGAGACAGACCTCGGTTTATCCACCAGCTTTGTTTCATCTCAACTCTCAACACACCACACAACCAAAGCCGAGGCAAAAGCCACAGAGAGCAAAGCTCTGCCTACCCTGCGTGCCCAAACAATCCCTCCAGGGGCCCATCCCTGCACCTCTGCCTTACAACAACACCTCACCCCACCGCCCGCCTCCGAGCCCAAGGGTCCTGGCTCCTTCCGTCCCGTGGAAACTGCTCGAGAAGCCGCCTTCCGTCTGCACTCCGGACAGAGCCAAATCCCCTTCCAGAGCCCTCTACCCCACTGATCCAAAAACACCTCCAGGAAACATTTCTACCAGGGTCCCCCAAACTGCATCCTCCACACCTCACGAGGCCTAGCACATAGTAGGTACTCAATAAATCATCACTGAATGAATGAACCAGAGACATGCTGGCTTCTCCTGAAGCGGCTGGGTACCCCCCACCCCACCCCAGCTTTACACCCACCAGAGGGAGATTCAAGTGAACCTAGCTGGGAGGAGAGCTCGCCTTCCAGCGGGGGGTGGGGGGTGGGGTGTGAGCCAGAAATGCCCAGCCCCCCCTCCCAGTGCCTGGTGGGCATGGGAAGAGAGAAGCCCCTGTCCCCAGCTACTTCCCAGCCAGCTGCGGCCGATCCAGAAAGAGGGGTTTCCAGGGCAGGCGCCGGCCCGGCAACCTCTGTGGGCACACCACCTGCCCACAGCATTCTGCCTTGGCGTCCTGCTCTGTTTGGACAAGTTCCGCTCACCGAGTGTTCTCAACAATACTCTTACACACCCCACGGCTCTTGTTGTGTTATGAAAACAATGCACGCTAAGGAAAAAAAGCTGGAGTGCGGGGCTAGTGGGGAGCAAGAGCAGCAGGGCACGCACGAATCTCCTTCTGGTCTCCATCCTAAAGGGGGCCCCTTAGCAGCACACGTTGGGGCACTGGCCTGTGTCATCCGAACAATGACATCATAAAGGGGGGGGACTCAGAAACCCAGAGATGAGTAAATGGAAACTTGTGTTTTTATACCCAAGGACAATATACCACCTACTTCTCCACACCGTGTGGGACTGTGGCAAGCCCTCTTTCTGGAAGGAAGCTTCTAGGTGACTGGTGGGCCCCATCACCCCCTTCCCCCAGGGCAGAGCACAGCTGTACCAGGGAAGCTCTGAAGCCCGTATCCCCTCCACTCCTCAGCAGCGCCCTAGAAACGTAGTCTCAGAAGCTAAGGAATTCCTGGGGGTTGTGGGGGTGGGCACGGAACTGGGCTCTGTGGCTGGAAAAACCAAGGCAGCCTCGACTCCCCACCTGCCCCATACCAGGCACCCAAGTTAGGGGAAGGCAAGGCTGGGGTGGAGAGCTGCAGGCATGAGCAAATTCTTACCTACTACCCCCGACCGAAAAAATAAGGTTGGCTTTTTTTTCTTTTGCAAGTTAAAACCGAGCTAATGACACTGGGTGGGGCTCAGTGTTGAGGACCTCAAGCAGCCAAACCAAAATTCACTTCCAGCCAAGAGCTGCTTGGCCCCACCATTTGGGGAAGGAAACTGAAAAAGTCATGAAAGATTCTTTAGTGAACCAGGAAATAAGGCTGCAGTTAACATTTCAACTGAAGGTGACCCTTCTGGTCAAATATTTTTTTTAATAATAAAAATAACATAAAGTTCTCCAACGGCCCCTTTCTTAAAGAAAATGGCCTAAAAGTCCTCGTGGGAGTGGAAGGAAGAAGGGGGGGCTGAAAACCCAAAGAAACAACACAACAACAACAACAAAAACCAGGGCTGGCCTCCTCTTAGCCACTACCTTTCGTGAACAACTTTTTTTCTGGAGTTCTTCTTATAAAAGGAATGATGCAATTTCCTGTCTTATCCCAATATTTCCTGCTCGCTTACAAGGTGAAAGTTATCACTGTTTTTAAACAACTGTCCTCAACTCCACAGAAAGCTCCTTTTCCCATCCAGGGTCCCCACTCCCAGCACAAAACCTCCCCACCTTAGAATGGAAACACCTTTTTTTTTTTTTTTAAGAGTCCGCTTCATTAAAAACGCTCCGGATCTCTGTGTGGCAGACAAAATCTCCCGGATCACAGCTTCCCCATCCCAGATCCCCAAGGACACCCCACAGGGAGATGTGGAATGGGGCCGGGGGCAGCCCCAGCCTGTTTGGGTAGAGCCGTCGCTGACAAAGTCAATGTTGCTTTCTTGGTATGTTAGCCACTAAATTGAGAACTGGACCTCAGCTGTTAATAATATCTTCCCGCTGAAAATAGCCCCGAGAGGAAGCCTCTCTGTGACAGTAGGCACCCGGCCAGACTCCGGGCTAGCCATTCAATCCCGCACGAGGAAGATGGTAGGACCAGGAGTGACCTCCCAGTGGCCGTGATGTACAGTAACCTTTCACGAGGCTCCTGAAAAGGGAGGGGCCCTGGGGCAAATCACCCGCCTCCTTATGCAGCCCTATAACCTCAGTGGGGATGTCACACAGACCAGGGGTCCCAGGCTTTGGGGGATGGGGACAGCCCCAGCATCGTGCTTGGTTTCCAATCCCTGGGCTGGCCAGGCAGCAGGGAACCAGGCTGGGTAGATCTGGGGGGAAAACACTAACTAGGGCAGAGAGGAAACAAGGGCACTCACTTCCCTTGCAAAAAGGTCAAGCTCAAAAAGAACCACAGGGAACTTTCCTGCCTCTCATTTCTGCAACCCACATGGAAAAGGGAAGGTCAAACCCCCCCCCCCCCCCAAAAAAAAAAAAACAACACTGAGAAGTGCCTGCTTCTCCCTACTTCTTCAGGGAGTTAGAGTTAGAGAAGACAGGCCCATCCACAGGAGCCCCTCAACCAAGGAGACCTCAGAGGTGCTCTGGGAACAAGTGCTTGTCAACAGTAACTCCCAGGTACCTAACACAAGTCTCTCCGTTTTTATTCTCTGGAATCACCATTATTGATTATCCAAGTATCAGCATGCATTTAAAAGTGACCATAGGTCACTACTTTCAAAAATTGGGGTAAAATCGGGATGCCTGGATGGCTCAGTGGGTTAATCCCAGGGTCCCAAGACTGAGCCCCACATCGGGCTCTCTGCTCAGCAGGGAGCTTGCTTCCTCCTCTCTCTCTCTGCCTGCCTCTTTGCCTACTTGTGATCTCTGTCAAATAAATAAATAAAATCTTTTAAAAAAATTGGGGTAAAATACATGTAACATAAAATGTACCGTTAGTGGACAGAGTGCATTCAGAGTTGTGTAAGCATCAGCAGTACGTACATGGTTCCAGAACATTCTTTTCACCCCAAAAGGGAGCTCTATCCCACGGGCCACTTTTACAATCTCATTAACAAGAGCAGAATCAGCCAGAGGAAGGTGCAAAGTTAACACACTTTGTCAAACCTTTCATCAAGCAAAAATCTTATTTGAGAAGAGGTTCATTCAGTGAGATACTCAAATTCTTCACTAGAGAGAATGACACCTGCGTGGCCACCAAGAGAAGCCACAAGAGTCCGTGCCCCGCCCCCCGGCTGGAACACAGATCCTTCTGCCCCTTGTACCCAGGGCTTCATCAACTTGTCAGCACCTGGGGAGCTTCACATCCTGGAAGCCCACCCACACACCGTGATTCAGAAGATCCCAGGGTGTCTAACACGCAGGAAAGTCTGGGACCACCGCCCTAGGCTTCGTGTCCCCCCACCTGCTTTACAGTTGCCGCTATGGGTTCCAAGCCCAGACTGAAGCGAACAGCTCAGCACTGCCATCATTGCACACTGTCAAGAGCCGGATTTCGGGAAAGGGACAGGGACAGCGACAGCAACAATAACTGCAAACAAAGGAAGCCAAACTTGAGCCTGACTCTGGCATTTCTTCCCTTTCCGTTGTCCTACTAGCTTGGAGCTTGCCAAAGAAACGCCCCCCACCCCCGCCATCCCATCCCGCATAGGTCTAGAAGTCCACCCGGCTACAGCCAGGCTCTGCTAAGAAAAGCTGCAAGGAGGGCGGTGAGATTTCATGTGCTAGACTACAGCCAGCCGTGACCCTGGAAACTCGCCCTCACCTGGCCCTCTCCCCCTTTGTTAGGAGGCCCTGTTCTGCCTTGGTGACAGAATGCAGGAGGCTGAAGCCCGTCTATTTCTGGCCAGGAGAGCAGCCTAGATTTGCTCCAGAGAACTTTGTCTCCCTGCACTTAACCCCTGTCTGCCTACCTCATTCTTTCCCGGACAAGGGGTTTCATGAATGACCCCGCATCCAGGACTGAGAGCATGACTCCGAGCGTTGCAGATGCCTGAGCTGCTATCCAGGACTGGTCCTCACCGGGGAGTGGGTGTGCACCAGGTGAGCTGGTCCAGGCCCCAGTCATTACACTGGCATTCAGGGAGGTGTGGGCTGGGTCCCTAGAGATCCAGACTGTCTGGATCTGAAGGGTAAGGGAGTGGGTAGGTAAGGAGCTCACTCACGGTCCCATGTGCTGGTACAGCGGACTCCCCCCAAAGCCTGCTTGGATGAGCTCAGCCCTCCCTCCTCCACCACCACCACCCCTGGCATTAGAGACCTCAGTGAAACCACAAGCTGCTTGTTCCCAGGCAGGGGAAGGAGACATGAAAAACAGAGGGGCACCCAGGTCCAGATCCCCAGTGTGCCATCACCATTCCAAGCTGGACAGTAAGTAACTGTTCCCAGGAAGCTGGTGGACTTTGCTTAGAAACAAGATGGAATCATCTTTCCTAAGCTACTTGGTTTGAACCTAAGTTGACCATGGCCTGAGCCAGAGCACATTTCCAGATTATGTACAGCTAATTTTGAAGACTTCTTTCTCTGTAGCGATCATAGATGCCAGCAGGGATCGGAGAAAAGGAAGAGGCAAGTCCCGGAGTGCCCATGGACCTAAGGACACTCCCATCACCCAGAGGTGGGAACGAGAAGCCATACATGGTGTTTTTTGTTTTGGGTTTCTTTAAATACATGGTTCTTAAGGCCCTCCCCTGGACTGGTGGGACCTTGTCTCTCCGATAAGCCTGACTCTGAACAGCGGAGTTGGGGCTCCCTCAACCCCACTCCCAACCCCTCAAGACATAGCAGTACCCAAATCACCATTGCCCTCCACCTCCTTCCTTGAATTCCATGGTGGCATCACTCTAGAAGTTGAAATAACTACAAACTGCTGGCCTCCAATCCCGGCCCCAACTATGGCCAGCTCCAGACATGAATATGTACAGGGAAGACAGACGGGTCTACAGCTGAACAGCCCAGAACTTGGGAGGTGAGAGAGACGGTGTTCCTCTAACCCACCCAGAACAGGACAGATGAGCTAAATGAAAGCCCCACAGGGAACTCCAGACAGACACTGCAAAGATGGCAGCTTCTAGCACATGCTTTTGATTACCAGTGATACAGGCAAAGCTCTGGGAGCAAAATCCTCCCGCTTCCACCACCGGGCCAAACCTAGAAGCTTCCCCTCTGCATCAGACCTCTCCAAGGTGGGTCCTCCCCAGGCCAGGCCCTGCTCTAGCAGCAAGGGCCCCCTCTGAAGCTCCATGCCTTTCAAAAGGCACCACACACACCACTGAGCTCGGGGCTGCCAAATCAGGGCCCAGAACCAATCCACAAACAACCCACCACCCCCAAAGCGCGTATCGTCGTGGAAAAGCTGCTCTGCCATCCACCTACCCCAGGTGAGAGGAAGGAACCCAGGCCTACCCCACAGCCTGCCTGGGGGCCCCTGCCTGCTTATACGCTAGTGCACAGAGTCGTCTATCCGGACGTCTGCAGCACACACACGCACACAAAACCTTGCACCAAGCAATCCATCTGTCTCAGAGAGCCGGCTGTCAGAAATGAAAGTACAATCTCCTGGAACCAAGTCTCAGCCTTCTAAAAATGTGCCGTTTTCCCAGACCGAGGAAACTTGCAGGGGTGGGGCGTGTTTCACTGCGAGGTCCTGAAGGCCTGGGCCCATCGCCTCCCCGGCCAGACCCAAGCTGCAAGGCTGGATTCCAAATGCAGGCAGTGGGCCTGCGCCCAGCGCTCCCAACCGCCCACTCCCCTTCCCCGCAGGAGAGGGAAGGGCCAGCCCCGGAGTCACCCCGGTAGTTCAGGAGGGGAATGCCTTTGAGCACACCCCCACCCCAACCTCCGAGGCACCACATTTTCACATGTGGCTGTTTTTTCTTTCCCTTCTTCCCTTGCCAAGAGAATCAAGCTCTGGCTCCCGCTCCCAACCTTCCTCCCACCCTAAACTGAGCCCCATTCATGAAGCCTGCTCTCAGCCAGGGCAGGACAGGAAGGAAAACAGCACGCAGGGCTGTGAAAGACACACTCACAGAGGTTATTTCAAGGGGGACGTGGGGGCAGATCCTGGCGGCCGCGTTAGCCTCTCCCCACCTTGACTGCCGCTTGCCCCCGCTTCCCGAAGCAGGCTCCCACCCTCCAGCCTCTGCTGACCCCTTCCCTTGGGCAGCCTCGTCCCACTTGGCCACAGGCCCTGCCCCATTCAGCCACCGCCACCACAGCCCCCACCAGCCTCATCCTCCAAGGTGAACACACCCAGGCGAACCCCTCCCCCCATGGAAACATCAACTTGGGAAGGAGTTGGTTTGGGCTCCCTCCATCTGCAAAACCCTCACCCTGGACCCGGGCCATTAAATCATCTTTTAGGAGGCACTCTCGCTCCAAAGGGCATCGCTCCGGGCTTTCTCCGTGCCCATCACCTCCCCTCCTGACACCCCCAAACCACTGGGCACCAACCCAAAAATCAAGTTTCTTCAATTTCCCCACATAACACATTATTAATAAACTGCTCCAACTCTGAACGGAAAGAAGAAAGAGCTCAAACTTTGAAGCCTTGGGAATTAGTAAATTAAGAGCTAAAATTCAAAACAAATGCTCTTTCATGTGGGGGCCCCCTGGTCTTTTTCCTTTTGCAGTTTGGTTAAACCACTGGATCCCTTCAGAGACAACCACTCCTCCCTAGCAGCTCCTTAGTGATCTAAATGGTTGCAATTACCTTAGGGGGTAGGGATGGGGGCAGCAGTTAAATCACTGTTTTACACACACACACACCCTCCCCGTTTGGAGAGGGCTTTGGGCATGCGAAGTCAAGCGCCCACCCATCTCCTACGGGGCTGCCTGGGGTGTGCTGTGCTGTCCTTTTGGCTCTTGGGCCAAGGGAGGAGAAGCTCGTCCTCGTTTCATCACTTCCCCCAGCAGAGGAGACAGACAAGATGTTATCAATGAGACAACCCTTCCCAAAAGCCCCCCTTTCAAAAGCTACCACTTCCCTTGCTTATTTTATGTGGTTCGAAAGGGCTGGGGCTCCTCCCTACACGTTCAAGATCTAAAAAATAATCCCATCTAACAACATCCTGAGTGTGTTCTTTTGCCTAGACCCTCTCCTCTTCCTGGCCTTCTTTCTTTCAGGAACTTTCTCAGTCTTAGAAAGCAGAAAAGACGAAGTTCACACGTTCCTGCAAGCTGCAAGCTGCGGGTCCAGCCCCGTCCTCCTGCCCGAAGCCCCGCCCCCTCTCTGGGTCCCCTCTCCTTCCTGCTCACTCCTCATTAGGAGCTTTGTGTAAACAAAACCCTCCTGTCCGAGGCAACAGTCAGAGTATATACTGCACTGAAATAAAAACAAACAAGGGTCTTCCTAAAGGCGTCCTCAAGCTCAGTTCCCCAGGAGAGCCTAGGAGGGGCTGGCCGGGATGAGCGGAGCATGACCGTGGCATGGAAGCAGCGCCCGACTCCCAGAGGTCACCTCACAGAAGGGGGTACACCACAGTCCCCCCCCGCCCGGAGACAAATTCTACTGCTTCCATCCAAGCCGCCACAATCCTAAGCCACTGTCCCAAAGCAAGAAACGACAAATGCATGGAACTCTGTGGAATTTCTCCCCCACTCCCCTGACCCCCAGTCTACTTTGCCTCTTGCTCTAGCTCTCAGAAAACCTAGTGACTTCATACTGGGATGCGAAGATCAGGTGTAAACCGGATGTCTTCGGAAAAAAAGGAAAATGCTTCCCACTTAAACACTGCTAATGAGTTTCTCTAAGTTTATGACTCTCTTCTCCTGTCTCTCAGGGACAAGGATGCTCGACTCCCCAACGCCCCTCCCTCAATCCCGTGACCCTCCAGCACACCCTCCAGCACACCCATGGACCCTGAGGAAAAGCTTCCCTCCCGGGAAAGCACTGTGATGTCTACAGTCTGCAGGGCCTCTATCCTGTAGCTCCCGGGCACAGATATGCACTAAGCTAGACTGGGAATGGAAACTTTCACAGAGGCATCAAGGACATCTATGCAGAATTCCCACCCTACACTTGGAATCTCTCTGCAAGTTCCAGAAAGGTGGATCTTTCTTTCAAGCCGCTGATGCACTAAGGACAAGCGCAAAAAAAGAATTTAAACCCATCAACTAATGAGACCCAAGTCAGCCAAGTGCAACCCCCCTGAGCCAGTAGCTTCTTTCACAATAACCAGGAAACAGCACCCCGACAGCCGGCGGCTGGCCCCCACTTCCTCATCCATGGAGCAGGCCTAGGGGACCACAGAACTGACCAGCTCAGGGGCCCAAGTCGCCACGGGTGCATCCAGTTCAAGCACATACAAGTGAGAATTAATCCCAGACCCTTGGGGACAGCAGCAGGCCACCCTCATTCCTCCAGTGTCCAGTCGTTTCAAGAGGTCTTGAAACTGCCAGGAAAAATAAGAGAAAATGTCTCACCTGAAAGCCCCCCAGGGGCCAGATAATTCGTTCCCCCTGTTTCAGCGGAGGAAGGCACAGCATCTGGACAGTCCGCTGTGGATTTGAAAAGGAAAGAGAAATAAATAAATACACAAATAAATAAAAACACCAAGATGAATTTTTAAGCACATTCTAAACAGCTTTAAAGAGAAACCACACATTCCAAGTAGCTGACTCCTGCTGCGACGCTGATCATTAACGGACTTGCTCAGGCTTCGCTGCCCATGGCAAGACGGACCACAGCACCTTGTCACCCGTCTGGGCCCTGGGCAGCCAGTTAATCATTGGTCAAGTCAGGCTCCATCACAGACTGGCTGGAATTTCTCTTTTATTGCAAACCCCCATTGAGAAAACCAGGTAGTTCCCAAGGTCAGAGAACGCCTGGGCTCTGTTCTCAACCCCCACTGCGGTCTGCCTACCAGCCATCGCACCATCAAGGGTGAAGACTCCTTGCTCAGATCCTGTGGCCTCTCTGCCACTCCCATAGACCAGTCTCTCCCTCATCTTGTGAAAGACAGACTTCCCAGTTCTTCAGGACTTTTTCAAGCCCCTTGGGCTGAATGTCCTTTTTTTTTTT
>ML105206.1:20814-34308 GCA_003697995.1 Taxidea taxus jeffersonii
CCAGCATCTCGGGGCAGAGCTGGGACCACATTCAGGGTGTCAGCCTGGCTCAGATCAAAGGTAAGCCAGCTCGGCACCAACAACCACAAGCGTTTTTATGAAATGGTGCTCTGCCCTTCTACAGAGCCTTTGATCTCAGGAGGGATTTACAAACATTAATTAGGCCTCCCTACCACCCCTGTGAAGTAGCAAAGTATACCTGTTCGACCCACACCCGGGTAAACTGAGGCGTCCCTGACAGTCCAAGAGGCCACCCAGTGAGCTGGGCCATGCCCAAGAGTTCGGCGCTCAACTCGCCCTTCCCACAGCTCTCCCTCCCCAGGCATCCCCGGTCCCTGCAGGTAGTCAGGCCGACAGTCCCAGCATCCAGCCTGGCCTCGAGCTACACAGCCAGGTGCTCGTAGCTCGCAAAGGTCCAAGAGGCCGCACACCTCCATCCCTCACCCACTAAAAAGCTCCAGCAAGACAGACCTCCAAAGTTAGTATCTCGACCTCCTCCCTGTTCCACCGCTCTCCAGAGCCCAGGCTGCGCACACACAGAAGTTCTGGGCCGTTCCTGGCTCTTATCATTACCAAGCACTAAACATTACCAAGCACCCAGTAAGTGCTGGGTTCTCTGGGAGGAAAAGACAGTCCTTAAAAGACACAAACCTGGGGACCAGCCAAGGAACAAGCTGTTCAGAGGGGGTACAAGGTGAGGGAGCTGGGGATCCAACTTCTCTAACCAAGAAAATGGTTCCAAGAAAGCCTGGATGTTCTGAGCTTCGTAAGGGGCACCAGGGCCAGAGGAGCTCCAACCTCGTTCCCCACCAACCACAGCTGTACCCTCAATGTACCAGCTCTGCCCCCAACCACAAACCTCCATGAAGCCTGGGGACAGCACAATCCACGGCATCAAAATCATTCACATTTTTAGACAGGCACATCACCAGGCCTGTAGAATGAATGAATGAGCCAGTTAATGAGCCAATGAATGAATCATTTAACTCTTCACTCTTTGATCATCTAGATTTAAAGAGGTTCAGAAAAGTTAAAAGGCGTGCATTAAGAAGTAAAAAACAGGGCTAGATCCCAGACTTCCCAACTACGCTTTGGAGGCCTGATCCACCCAATGGGTACTGATCACCTGGGTCCCCAGCCTACTCAAGTAGTGTCTCCAGCAACCTCCTCCCACCGCCAACCAGTCAAGCCGTCCGCACCATCAGATATGGAGGACACAGGGAGCAGAGCCCGCAGAGCAATCCCCTCAGCAGATATGGAGGACACAGGGAGCAGAGCCTGCAGAGCAATCCCCTCAGCAGCTCCAATCCATATACCCACTACTACTCTGAAACAGCACGTCCCTTATCCCTTGTGGGAGGGGAGGGAGTCTTCGTGACTTCAAATAGCCCCAAGTCCCAGCCATCTTGCCCCTAGCTTCAGTTAATGTCTAACTCTTTCCCGGAAGATCCTGCTGGTTTGGGACCACTGGGTACCCACATCTAGAAGCTACCCCAGGATGGCCTGAACCACAGCAAAACAGGAGCTCCCAGCTTTAAGCCCTGGAGTTCCTCCAAAGGCTGCAGAGGTACCAGGCCCCAAGGCCCCTCTTCCCAAGCTGGAGACTTCCCAGAAGGGATTCTCTTAGCTGTGGCACTGGTTAAGATTTTAACAGTTGTCCATTGTAAAACCTTGCAACTGGTTCTCACCTAATCACCCAAGACCAAAAAATCCAGCCTAGAGCTCAGACGCTTAGGAACGCAAGCAGCTGATCTCAATTCCCCAGCCAACTATTCTCCTTCCGTGTGCAAAGTGAAGACAAAAACCTGGGGCAGCATCCCATCTGTGTGTGTGACTTCAAGGCCCAGGTCCCTGCCCTATCTCCAGCCCCACCATTCCCAGATCTGGCTGCCTGCCAGGATATGAAGACAATTCTTGGGGGGCGGGGGGGGGGAGTCTGCCCCTTACCACCTCCTGTCCCTACACAACAGCTCCTTTTTTAATTCTTTTTTGTTTTGTTTTGTTTTAAACAAAACGTTTTTGGGTGAGTAACCAGCTGTTTGAGTTTCCGATTGGCAGACTAATCACTTCCTATTGGCTGATCTTGAAAACTTTTCTCCCCCTTGGAAATGGCACACTCCTGCCTTTGTGGCTTCTCTGTTTACACACATTTTGCTACCTAATGTCAACACTTGCTAATGAATAAATCTATCACTCCACTCACGGAAAATGAGGTCCTGGCCTGACAGAAGGACTGCCTGCATCCCATGAACGGATTTATCCTTGTGTCCCTGCAGGAGACCCAAGACAAGGACGCCCTCCTTTCTCTGCCTTTAGGTTTCCTCCTTTCTCTGCATTTAGGTTTCCGCAAGCATTTATCAATCCCTAGTAATCTTTACTCCTGGGGCCACGGTGAATGGTCTTTCTCTCCTTTAAGGAACCCCTCCAGATGGGAAGGATACAGAAGTTAAAACCAGAACAGGGCAGAGAGATGGCCCCTTGTAGGACGAACCTCATGAACACTGGGTCTCCATGGCAAAGCCCAGGCAAGCTACGTTCTAGAACGGAGCATGTTTGTTACAAATACACAGAGCCGGTTATCTCCTCATTAATGACCATTTATCTGGTGTTTTGTAAATCGAAAGCAAAATATCACGGGCTTTGCAGGCACTGGTTAGCCCAGCACCAGGCAGGCAGCAATGCCTCTCAACTTCAGGGAGCGGAGGAGTCCTGGGAGGGCTGACTGCAGAGCACGGGCTTCGGTTACACCATTCATTAAAGTATTTAATTTATGACAACGCCCCAGCAAAACTTTTAATTAGTGGGGGGAAAGGCCCAACAGCCAAAACTCCTGAGGCGGAAGGACTTGTGGAATTCCAAGAGAGAACTGGGGCCCAACCCTTCACGTCTCCTGCGCCCAGAACCTTGGCAAAACAAAATGTCACAAGGGTTGCAGTTTTCGGGTACCAGGACACGGGCCTGAAGGCCCAGGTTACATACAGTCCCTGCTTTTCAGGGGGTGAATCCCTTCTCCCCTCACCATGCAAGAAGGGGCTCGAGGACACTGGGGCCCATTCCTGTTGGCACTCCCGAGCCCCCGTTTTGCTGCCCCGCTGCCCCCTGGCACTGTGTACCCCACAGGGTGAGCCCCTGCCCAGCCAGCCAGCAGCTGAAAGCAGACGACCGCAATGGGGCTGGTGCCAGTCTCAAATGGGCTTCCGCTCTGGCCCCATGCCACCCAGTGACAAAGCAACAGGCAGGCAGAGCTATGCTAAAAACTTGTGTAGTCCCTACCAAGAATTCTAAGAAAACCCAGGGACGAAGTGACTTCCAGGTGTCCTCTGCTTCTGTCGTCTTTACTTCTTTTTGTTTTGTTTTGTTTTGTTTTTTTAGAGCGGAAAGGTGTCCCAACCTTCCTGTTACCTGGCACAGAGGCTTGGTAACAGGAAAATCATTTCCCTGATAAAACATGTCTATGGGCCAGGTAGGAAGGCTTGTTTACGGATTTTCTAACCTCTTACTTTCAACCAAAGCCTTCCCTGCACCTTTGAAACAGTCTTCCCCCTCCTCAAATTATCCATTCTTCTCACTGACTCTTCTGGCACTCACTATGCCTGCATTTTCCCAGCAACCTGTCCTATTTGGCGCTGGAGACACTCTGCGTGGATCAAATTCCACGTGTTAAAGCTGAGCCAACACTAGTGAGAGTGAAAATACATTAAAAAAAAGAAAAAAGAAACAAAACGTAAAGCTTATCTAGGAACACCTTTGCAAAAAAGAAAATCGAGATAGACTGATTCACACACACACACACACACACACACACACACACACACACACCAGCCACAACAAAAACAGAAAAATCACTAAACTTCCAGCAGAGGAAGCCCAGAATCACCTCGGGGCAAGCCCAGCGCCTCCCCAGAGCGGCTGCCTCGCAGAAGATCCGCGGTCTAGAGGCTCCATGTCTAACTTAAGATAGGAAGGATATTTTTAAAATCATCCACTCACCAGTTGGTTTGAGAAAATCCATCGGGTATCTGGAGTAAGGAGGAGGGGGAGACTCTGGAATTAAAAAAGTAAGAGAAAATAAAGGCCGAGCCATGAGAGAGAGAGATAGAAACTTATGATAACAGAGGCATTCTTTCAGCCCAACTGTTTGTCTTAGCTGTGGGGGTTGGAGGCAGGGCCGCGAGGCGGTGATTGCCTTGATATTTAGCTGTCAGATAAACAAAAGAGGCCGCCTGGCGCCAGCCTCGGCGCTCCGCTCCTCCACGTCTGCAGCCGCCCCGCCGCCGCGCTCCGCCGGCCCGGCTGGAAAGCACCGGCTCGGCCCGGGCCGCGCACTTCACAGTTCACGGGGCGGGGAGCGACGAGGCCCCCTCCCCGTCCCCGACCCCGCCCGCCCGCCGGGGGCGCAATTCACCCCCGCGACCCCGGCCCCCGCCGCACACGCGCGCAGAAAACTCGGGGATCCCCTTTCCCAGCCCACCCGGGAGAAGCGCCCCGAGTGCGCTGGCGAACTTGGGAGGATCTGCGGGAGCCCTAGGCACATCCCCCGCCGCGCACAGAGACGTGGAGAAACGCGAAGCGGTGGAAAAGGCTGAAGGAGGCTGGGGTCTCAAGCGAGGCCCAGGCCCCCGGCGCAGTAAGGGGCGGCAGAGGCTCGGAGATGCTGGGGACAGACCACCCTACAGTCAATTCTCTGCTTTACTGTACTGGAAAAAAGGAAAAAGTTGGGGATACCCAACTTCTGACCGCTGGCTCTTTCCCATCCTGGCTGGCGGACTTGAGAGTGAGAAACCCAGCTGGGCCTCCCATCCTAACCCCTCTGCCCCAAGACCCCAGGGCTGCGCGGCCAGGGAGGATCCCGACGTGACTCTCCTTATTTACTAAAGGCACAGAGACTTCCAGCCTCTACAACTCGCTTCTCCCAACCTTCCTTGGCGGGCTTGGACAGAATCCAACTTGGCCACACACCTCAACGCTTTTCCGGGTGCACGGGAGGCGTGACCCCCACTTCTCTCTGCACCCCCTAACTGATGTGGAGATGAAGGCAACTCATTTTTAACCAAGTGCTTGGGAAGTTTGTGCCTGGGCAGTGCCCACAACCCACCTAGGGGCAGCAGAAGAGAAAAACCTGAAAGGGAACCCCCAGGGAATGCCCTTGCAGTTTCCCCGTGTCCTGTCTCTACTTTTGTCCCCAAAGTCTTCCTAGGAGAATGTACACCCCCACCATCGAGGTAGCCGCGCGCGCGCGCACACACACATATACACAGACAAGCCCCGGGGGGGTTAGGGGGGTTCCTTCCACCACTTGAGCGCCAGCGGAAGGGAAAGGGAGGGGGTGCGCGCAGATCAACTTCTTACCCAGTTCGCAGAGTCGGCTAAGGTGATGGGGGTTGCAGCACACCAGCTCGGGGTTGATCTTCCCGTAAGATTCACAGCAACACAGCCTCTTGACTTCCGAGGAATGCCTGAGATCCGGCCACCTGAACACTTTGCACAGCAGGAGGGGGAGCGAGTAGGACGAGGGCGGCTGCGCGGGCTGCGAGCCGGCGGGCGCCCCCAGGCCCAGCCTGCAGTCCAGGCGGCCGGGCAGCAGGAGACACGCGGTGCGCGTACCGCCGCGGGACTCCACGGCCTGGAGCAGCAGCTCCAACTGCCGTTCCTTCAGTTTCTTGAGCACCGAGTGCGTGAGCGCCTTCAGATCCGCCTCGGCGCCCCCGGCCGCCCCGGCGCCCGTGGCTGGGGGGTGGGGATGGTGGTGACCTTTGGCACCTCGGACCGCCTTGCCCAGGCAGCAGCCAGCCCTGCCCGCGCCGCCGCCACCGGCCCCATGTGCCCGGCCGTCCGTCGCCCCTTCTCCCCGCAGCTCGCCTCCTCCTCCGCCTCCCCCCGCGCCCTCCTCCTCGTCCTCGCCGCCGGGCGCACGGCTCCTCCAGAGACGCCGGACGAGCGCAGATCGTTTGGTCCTGAACATGCGGGGCGAGGAGGCGAGGAGAAAAGTCGTTTGCCGGCTAAGGAGCGAACATGACCTCCGCACACCATGAAGAAGTCGGGCGCCGAGTTGGGGCAGCAGGCGCAGGCGATAGCAGCAGCAGCAGGGGCCCGGGCAGGAGCGGCGGCGGCCCGAGGGGCGCTCCGTGGCATGCGCCAGTCTCCCGGAGGCCGGGGCGCGCGCGGGGGCCCGGGGGCGCCCGCCGGGGCTCGGGGGCCTGCGCTCTGGCTGCCCCACCCCGCGCGGCCCGCGCCGTGCGCGGCTCTCGGGCCCCGGAGCACCCCGGAGGAACGCGGCCGCCGCTTCCCTGGGGGCGGCGAAGCCTGCCCCGGTCGGCGCCTCCCAAAAAAGAAGCCCCCCCGCAGCGGCTCCCGAGAGTCGGGCTCGCCAGCCTCGGCTTCCTACATGGAAGATCCGCGGGGGCAAAAAACGAAAGGCGTTCGGCTGGGCTGCTGGAGAGAAGAAAAAGCCTCTTTCCCCCTTGCTAAGCAACTTAATTTGGGGGTGGGGAGAACAGGCAATTAAAAAAAAAAAGAGCAGGCACGCGATTTAATTTTTTCCTCTATATCCTTAGTAACCGGATCTCCTCGAATTCCGTGCACACGAAGACTCGGGGGAGGGGGCCGAGTGGACTTCACCCCGCATGAGATGTCTGGCGAAATAGGAAGGCTCTCAAAAATCTAAGAACCAAATATGCAAAGCCCAAAATGAAAACCACCACCTCCTCGCGCCCCCGGAGGTCTGGGGGCGTCCGGCTGGAGCTACGGTTTAAAAAAAGAAATGTTTACAAAGTAGAACAAGACGTTTTGAGGGGTGGAAAAAAACGTATCCACGAGTTACATCCCCCTTTTTTCCTTGCAGAGCCCCGCTGGTCTTCCTCTCCTTATCTTCTGCCAAGAAGAAAAAAAAATCGTGTATTTTTTTAATCCACAGAAAGCTCTGGCTAGGCTGCTTCAATCCGCGGCATCTGGGTGTTTCAGGGGAGTCTGGTCTTTCCTCCTGCGCTCCCGGGGGCCCCGGTCCTCGGCGGGGACTTCCTCGGGGCTGGCGGGGGCGCAGGGGCAGAAGATGCTGCGGCGGCGGCGGCTGCGCCCGGCGGGGCTGACAGCGCGGGGGAGGGCGGCGCGGCGGCGGCGGCGGGCCCCTGGCGGGTCGCGCGCACTCGCCCTCCTGGGCGCAAGCTGTTCACTGACGCGGGGGCCGCCCGCGCCCCCTCCCCTAGCCGCGCCTGGCCGCCGGGACTCCCAGCAGGAGCTGCTCGCCCCGACCCGGCTGCGGCGGCAAGGAGGCCCGGGTGTCCTCACGCCGCCTCCTCCACCGAGACTCTCCTCGTCGCGCCCGGGAGCCTCCTTGTCCCCCGTCCGCCCTCTCCTGGCGCTTGGGTCCTTCTGCCGCCGCCGGGGGCTCGCCGCGCCCCGCTCAGGGTCTCCGGGGCCGGACGCTCGGCAGCTCGGCGCCGGCGGGCTGGCTCTGTCTCGGGCAGCTCTCTCCCGCGCGGCGAGCGGACCGAGCACGGCGCCCGGCTGGCTCGGCTGGCGCGGCTCGGGGACAGGGTGCTCCGCGCGCCGAGCGAGTGAGCGAGTGTGCCCGCGGCTCGCCGCCTCCCGCAAGGCCTCCCGCCCCCGCCCCCTTCCCTCCCCCTTCCTCCCCCTTCGCTCCCCCTTCGCTCCCCCGCCCCCAGCCGCCGCGGCCGCCGCCGCCTCTCCCCCCCCCCCCCCCCCCCCCCCCCCTCGGGCCCTCTGCTCTGCTGGTTCCACTGCGCAGTGGCGCGCCCGGCTCCGGCCTCGTCACGTGGCCGTCTAGACACCCTGTCGCTTTAAAAAAAAAAAAAAGCGATTGTGTTTCGCAAACAACAGATCGGGTTTCTAAAAGCTATTTCTCCCCCCGCACCCCCCGCACCCCCCGCCACCGCCACCCCCTCCCGGGTCTGCAGAAGGGGGACCATGGTGGGGGGGGAGGGTGGGTAAAGGTGGGGAGCCTTGCAGCGCCCAGAATCGACTGAGACCTGGCAGGATCAGAGGAGAAATGGGAAGATCCGAAAGCAGCGAGCGGGCTTCGCCGGCGGGCTTTGGAGCAGAACGAACCGGTCGGTGGCCCAATTTAGACCCAGCCCGGGGAGCTTCGCGGTGGCTGTCCCGCGCGCTCTCGCCCTAGCGCTTCATTCATTCGTTTTGTTTTAAAGGCCCTGGCGGTGGATCCCCTGGCCGCGCGGGAGGGAGGGGGGAGGAGAGCGCTGTCTCCGTTTAGAAGACATTTACACCGGACTGGACCCAGGCCCTGGGAAGTGTGCGCTGGAGGGAACAGCCGGGCCGCCGAGGGCGGGGAGGCGGCGCGAATGTGACCTCAGCGGCGGCCGCGCGCTCCCTCCCGCCCTCTCCCGCTCCGGGCTCGGGTTTCTAGGACTGCCTGGAGAAGTGTGTCTTGTGCACAGCTCTGGAATGCATTTGGCAGGCTGACGGGCTGCGAGGGGCAGCATCCTGGCGGGAGAAGGGGCGGGGGCGAGGGGGGGCGCTCTCCAGCCCGCCGCCGGCAGGTTTCCTCCGGAGCCCGGAAGACCTCCGGCACCCCGCCTCCCGGCGCGGGAAGGTTACCTTTCCTAGCCGACCTGCCTGAGGCATGCATATGCATGCAAAGCCGGTTTCTGAGCCCTTCTCGGCCCCGGCCCCGAAGCTTTCAAGGTGCTTAGGGTCATAGAGTTTATCGCCTGACCCCACTTTCGGGAGAAGCACAGACCCAGCTGGCAGGTTACTGCAAGGAAATGGGTAAGGCCTCGGTAAGGCACAGGACCAAAATGCGTTTATTTCCTGAAAGCTGATGGTACTGAGAAGCGAAATGATTTAAATATATACACATCACTCTTGACGAGGCCACTAGTTGGCATGGTGATTTAACCTCACAAATTATTCAGTGAAATAAAAAAATTTTAAAGTCATTTACAGTTGTACTATCAGGACAATAATAAAACTCATGGGGATGAGATGAACGACGAATCTTTATAAAAGGGAAAACGTACTATTTTCATTGTCCCAGCTAAATTATACGTGCTTAGAAGGAAAAGGGATAGATAAACATTAGTAACATTAGTAAACATTTAGGGATCAATTCAGGACAACACAAAGGGGCATTTGGATCACTCCCCCCAAATCTAACAAAAGCACCTTTGGAGGTAAAAATGTGAGAGAAAATCAGCAACATAGATTACACCATCATCTCCAGGGAAGGGAGTCCTGAAGCTTATTCAGGGTCGCAGAAATGTATGTAGGAGAGGGCAGAAGCTGGCATTCTAAACATTTACTTTGAAAGGCCACATAGCTGCAGTTGTATAAGGTCATAATTTTGTTGTAAATAAAAATGTTGCCTATTGAAAATGGCACTGAGACTGTGGGGGGGGGGGGGGGGGGGTGACTTTGTAAAGAAGCATCTTGCAAAGATAGCAGCCAAGAAAGCCCAGAAAGAAATGGTCGGAGGGGAGGTTTTTGGCTCTGGGTGATCCTATCATCACAGCTGGGAAAGACAAAAGAGACGGAAATCAGATTTCTGGGAAATGTATAATATAACTCATCTTAGAAAGGCTTCTTAAGAATCCCAGACTGGAAGTCAGAAAACCTGGTTCCAGGCTGCGGCTCTGCCCTCCTTATGAAATAACTTGCACCAGTGGGGATCCTCACATTCGACTTACACTTGGCAGGAATTAAAAAGCTTTCTGGCAAGTTTCCTGCCCTCTCAGGGTCCCATTCCTTCTCTCTGCTCTGGGCCTCGCTGGAAGATCTTTGCTTTTCAAGAGAGGCTAGACAAGGCTGCAAAGCGACAAGAAGACATAAATAAACAGAGAAATCAAATGTCATAATTCTCATGAGCCGTCTCGGCTAAGTGGAGAACGTGAAGAGTCTTTGAGAAATCTGGCCGGTGGTGCTAATACTCCGTGATGAGAGGCCAGAGCACACACACACACACAGGGCAGGTAGGTGTAGTGGGTGTTTCAGGAGCTGAATCTGACGTCACGGCTTGTCTGAGTAGAACATGCATGTACTTGCAGAGCTATGTTCCCATATGGTGTAATTGTGCGTGTTTGAATTCAGGCGTCGCCTCTGCCCTACCCTCTGTACACGGCTTTCCTCCATTTTACTACCCTAGGTAGGTGACAGGTGGGATGAAGGACAAGTTAGCTACAGTGAATGATGGGTCCTGCTTTATGGCTCCCGGGCATCCCCTGAATCAGTCAACATCCCAAGCCTTCCTGAGAGCCAGCCCCGCCCCACAGCATTCTTGTTCCTTTCCTTTCCAAGAAAGAAGCCTGGCCATGGAGGAACTCCTGGCTGGCTGGTGTGCCTAGAAAGGGAGTTCCTTTCCTTTCCACCGGCGCAAATGAGACTGACGAGCACCCCGTTTCAAACTATTCTGATCCTTGGGAAGAAAAAAAAAAAAGAAAAGTTTAGGAGTTCACCAAACTATTGTGAATGAGTCTGATTCTAATCACTTGCTGGCAGAGAATATGGAATAAAATCTCTCATTTGCAGTTGTTTATTTCCTGTTGTGGCTTCTATTTTCATCTTTTAGTCACTTTGGTGATAGTAATCAAACCCTAATCATGGTGCAGCCACAAGTCACAGAGACCAAAATAACTTGCAGCCCAGTTCTGACAAACAAGGATGGAGTCAGCTGAAGACCTGGCTACTTAATCACTGGCCGCCGGCCCCCGGAGAACGACGGGGGCTGCCACTTGACTGACCGCCCGGCTGAGCATCCAGAGGCAGGAGGAAGCCGGAGGGAAGCTGGTCCAAGGCCCCTGGGCTCCCAGCAGTCGGGGCCCCGTTGTGCACGAGGAAGACCTGCCGCCCAGCGGCGGTTGCGGAGGAGAAGCAAGCGGACCCTCCACGCTGTCGGGGGAGGGAAGGAGGGAGCAAAAGAGACTCTGCCAACTCCACACCTACAGGCATCCGTCCACCGAAGCCAGATTCTTCCTTTCCGTCCTTTCCTCATCGCCGGCGGTTCCGGGAAGAGAGGAGCCGAGAAGCCCCAAAGCACATGTGGGTGGGTATGCGCTGGTAGGGCTGAGGACAGGGGTGAGGCAGGGAGGAGGATTTTCTTCTAGCAGAAGCCAAAAGAAGAAACCGTTGAAGAGGCCAAGAAAGTGTTGGAAAATATCGACATTTCTTGCACAACCGTCCCCTGAAAAATGTGTGAGTGAGCTCTAAACCATCCTGAGCTGGCAGCAGGACAGATGGAAGCAATGGTTCATGCACAGAAGACCGCACGAGTGAGGCCGATGCGACAATCGGCACTTCTTGGCTTCTCTTAGAAGAGCAAGAACGTAAGTGAATGAAAATGCATCTAATTCACAATCCAATAGAGATGTTATACGCCCCAACTCATCAAATATTCTTGCAGCACAGACACGCTGTCAGCTGATCCATAACATTTGCCAGAATGAGAAGAACATCGTTATGGAGGAATGAGAGAAACATCCAGAAAAAGTAAAGATCGAGGACCACAGAGCCATCCAGATACATGGTCGTGTATGGGATATGGTTTCCTCCAGGGAGAGGCACTGGACGGCCGGCCAACAGAGCGGGCTGGGAAACCACCACAGAGAACTTTCTGTACCTTGATGAGTTTGGCACCACGTGAATGTGTTACTTATTCAAAAAAATGCAGATTTCACGATTTATTATTATTATTTTTTAGAAATCCCTGCCTGCTTTTCTCATTTCCTGAAATCTGCTGTTCTGATGTCCTTGTAGAAAAAGGGCCAGTTGGCAAGGTCCCACGTGGAAGTGAGGCCGCAGAAAGCTTCTCTCTCTGTGGGGCAGTTACTACAGGAAGGCCGATGACAACAGAGGCCAATGTGTCATCCCAGACGGCATGGGTGGAGGCTGCCTCGTCATGACCCTGGCAGGAGTCAGTGAGGAAACACGCCAGTCCTAATCAAAAGTCATTCTAGATATCAGTCAGGTACAAGTTCTAACCCAAGACAGAGGGCCTCATAAATACTGATGTCGCGACGACCAGAAGTGCAGCAAGGAGCCTGCCCATCAGAACATGAGAAGAACTTTTTAGAACAGAAGTCTGTCCACATGTGAGACCGCTGAGGGATCTGAGGGTAATACCAAAGAGCCTATGCCCTCAAGAATGATCTAGAAGGGGGCTAGAAGTAGGGAAATAATCAACCCTCACCAAACGTGACCAAAGCTTCCCCTGACAGTAAATGTAGGCGCTTGCTCGGAGAATGGAAAACCAAGCCATTTATTCTGTCTGGGAGGGAGAGGTGTCGAAAGGTTTCTCAAACAAAGATTTTAGACTGGATGGGCTGAGCTGACTAACCGGGCAGAGGGGCTCAAGGTATGAACGGTCACATTCAAAAGGAAAACACGAAAGAAAGAGACAAACTGTAGTTTTCTGTCAACTTAGAGCCATCTCCTCAAAACCCACACCATGCTCATCACTGCAAGCGTCCCACTTTGTCTAAAAACAGCCCTGAGCCTCGGGAAGTCCGTGATGGAGTCCGTGAGGCCCCTGCCATCTGTGTTCTGGGGATCATCCCCCTCAGAAGAAAGCTTTCTTCGTAGAAGGGGATGGCAGGACCCACACTAGAACATCTGCAGTTACAGGAAGGCTTCTCCTCAAATAACTGGAGAAATTTCCATGATCTCCCCTTCTCAGATCAACAGTCAGGCCTCACCTGTGGGAGACTGGTTCATGTCACGAAACGATGCCAGTTTCAACACAAGGGGAAGGGAACTTCCACAGTGAAGTGGCCTCTGACAGCTCAGAAATGGGAGTTCTTAAGATAATGCTCTCAAGGGACGCCTGGGTGGCTCAGTTGGTTAAGCAGCTGCCTTCGGCTCAGGTCATGATCCCAGCGTCCTGGGATCGAGTCCCACATCGGGCTCCTTGCTCAGCAGGGAGCCTGCTTCTCCCTCTGCCTCTGCCTGTGCTCGCTCTCTCTCTCTAACAAATAAATAAATAAAAATCTTTAAAAAAAAAAAAAGATAATGCTCTCAAATGCCAACGACAAAAAATTACTGTTCACCGCTGCAGTATAGACAGACATGCAATTTGGGTGATTCGCACAGGCACTAAAAAAATATGATTTTAAAGACAGCAAAGCAGGGGTGCCTGAGTGGCGCAGTAGGTTGGGTGTCTGCCTTTGGCTCAGGTCACTTTCCCAGGGTCCTAGTATCAAGTCCCATGGTGGGCCTTCCTGCTCAGCGGGGAGCCTGCTTCTCCCCCTCCCTCTGTCTCTGCACCCCTCACTCGTGCTCATTTGCGCTCTGTCTCTCTCAAATAAATAAATAAAAATATTCAAGATATTCGAGATAAATAAATATATAAAGATAGCAAAGCAAGAAAATAAACCTTGAGCCTAACTTGGACGCCCCTTAAGGAGCCCTGGAGTTATTCCCTGTCGTCCAGGCCTCAGGCAGCACAAGGTGGGGAGGGGTGGGGCAGCAGCGAGCGTGCAGGAGGGGTGGGGAGGCACTATTCATTCGGGCCTCCATTTTGACCTCAAACTT
>ML105207.1:0-19431 GCA_003697995.1 Taxidea taxus jeffersonii
TATATAATATATATAATATAATATATGATATTATATTATATATAATTATGTAAATATAATTAAATACATATTTATATAAATAAATTAATTAATAAAATTTATTTATTTAAAAAAATTTCAATTACCAGTCTGTGGTATTTTTATTATAGTAGTCTGAATGGATAAAGACACTTGACATATAAAGAACCAGATTAAAAAAAACAAAAACAGGTAAATGTCCTCAGCTCTTAAAGGGAAAAGATACATATATATTGAAATTATCAGAAAATGTTTTTATCAGCTGTTAATAACGATATGCCGTGAGTTAAAGGTTAAGGCTCTCTTTTTTTTTTTCTTTAAAGATTTTATTTATTTATTTATTTGACAGACAGAGATCACAAGTAGGTGGAGAGGCAGGCAGAGAGAGAGAGGAGGAAGCAGGCTCCCCAACGAGCAGAGAGCCCGATGTGGGGCTCGATCCCAGGACCCTGGGATCATGACCTGAGCCGAAGGCAGAGGCTTTAACCCACTGAGCCACCCAGGCGCCCCAAGGTTAAGGCTCTTGAAATGAATGAAAAGATAGTTCTTAGCAGGGAAATAGAAAACAAAACATAGAAATAAATAGAAATTTTGGAACTGAAAATACAACATTTGGAATAGAAAAGCTCACTCATTAGCAGAATAAGTAACAAAGGAGAGTCACCACTTGATAACAGGAAAATAATTGATCCAATTGTTAGCAGATTTGATGTCTGGTGAGGGACTATTTGTTGTTTCACAGACCCATCTCTTCACTACAACCTGACACAGCAATAAGGGAACAAGGGAGGTTTCTTCAGCCTCTTTTATGAGAGCATTACTTCCTGAAGGCCCCACTTCATGATACCATCACCTTGGGAGTTAGGATTTCAACATATGAATTGAGAGGGGAACATCAGTATTCAGCCTATCACATCAAGTAATTTGGGGTTGTATCCTAGATGTTTTGAATCTTGTGAGTTGTGAGAGCTTGGATCCTATTAAAACCCTGTGAAGAATGTCTCTGCATACATACATATATATAATCTATATTTGGACTTCAAGTTCTGTCTCACTTTCTATGAGTCATGGTTCCAATGTGAGTTCACTTTTCAAAACCTTTGGTGTGCTGTTTTAGAGCTGTCTCACGTTGCTTGTCCCTCTCAGAGGTGGGTTGGCACCGGGGGGCGGGTGGTTTTTGTTGTAATTCGGTTTTTAGATCTTTTGCTATCCTGCCAACAAGAAACAAAAAATGAATAAGTCTCTGATCATAAGGGACTCATCATTTATTAGTTCAGTAAACCTGTTTAAAATATTTTGCTTGGGGCGCCTGGGTGGCTCAGTTGGTTAAGCATCTGCCTTCGCTCAGGTCATGGTCCTAGGGTTCTGGGATTGAGCCTCACATCAGGCTCCCTGCTCAGCAGGAAGTCTGCTTCTCCCTCTGCCTCTACCACTCCTCCTGCTTGTGCTCTCTCTCTCTCTAAAAAATAAGCAAAATCCTAAAAATAAATAAAACATTTTGCTAAGAAGATATTTGTTACATTTGAAAAATCATCTACCAAAGTGAATGATAGTAAGGAACACTTGGAATATGTTTTACCAATGATACACTGGTAAGTAGTTTTCACTGTCTCTCTCATTGTTGTATTATTAAATAGAGAACATAAAGATAAAAATGAAAATATACTCCATGTACTCTAGATGCCTGTGAAGGTTATATCTATCATACATACATGCTGATCACTGCATGCCAGAGATGGAATAGGGCCACAATTTGATTCAACACAGGTATCCAACCTGAGACTTCGTAGAATCAGGTTAGTATTTAGCTGGGTTCAAGGATCTCTAAAACACAATCAAACCAAATTAAACTGGTGTTTTTTTTTAATCGTTTAGAAACTGCCTCAGGGATCTTTACTACAAATAATCAGGCCAGAAAGGACCTGTGATCTAGTGAAAAATCTAGGGAAAAACAACTTCCAATGACATATGGCAGAACCCCCTCAGGCTTATAATTAGACAATAATAAACCAAAGGTCACCTTATGTTTCACAGAGGGTGTTTGTACAAACATTCAAGATGATCAAGTTGAATTCCAAAATGGACATACTGATTACCTTACAGATAAACCAAAAATATAAAAAATATTGCAGAAGGTGAGAAAAGCCACTTAGTATGGAAAATAACATTCTTACATATTAAATTCAAAGGCATATTTACAGAAATATTTTAATCCCTTTCAAAAGAGCTACCTTAATATCATATTTGGTTTCCAATTATACGTACTGCCTGTTTCATTTTTCTGGTTTTTTTAAATATGTTCTGAGTGTGTATTTTTGTTTCATTTTTCTGGTTTTTTTAAATATGTTCTGAGTGTGTATTTTTGTCAAACTTTGCAATGGTTATTTCATATAGAGGTTTAATACCTAAGTTATTGTGTTCTTTTAAGTATTCTGATTTTCAAGTATTACATATTTTGTTATCAAAATACATTTGAATTTAATATCAAAAAAGGACTTGGCAACTTGCAAGTGTATAATACAGTATAATTAACTCTAATCACCGTGCTGTACATTAGATCTCCACAAGTTATTCATGTGAAAACTGGAAGTTTACACCCTTTCACCAACATCTCCCCAATTCCCACACTCCCTCAGCCCCTAGTAAGCACCACTCTACTCTCTGTTTCTAGGTTTTTGGCTTTTTTAGATGCTACGTGTGAATGGAATCCTATAGTATTTGTCTTTTTCTATCTGACTTCACTTAGCACTATGCCCTCAGGTCCATCCATTTTGTCACAAACTGAAGTGTTTTCTTCTTTCTCATGTCTGAATAACATACATATATCTCACATCTTCACCCATTTCTCCATTAACAGACGGTTATATCTATATCTTGGCTATTGTGAATAATGCTGCAATGAACATGGGAATGCAGACATCTTTTGAAGATCCTGATTTCATTTCTTTGGGTATACACCCAGGAGTGGAATTGTTAGATCACAGGGTAGTTCTATTTTTAACTTGTTGAGGCATTTCCATACTCTTTTCCAAAGGGGCTGCACCAGTTTACAATCCCATCACCATGTACAAGGTTCCCTTTTCTCCACTTCCTTGCCAGTGTTAATAATCTGTTTTCTTGTTAATGACTGCCATTCTGACAGGTACAGGGTTAATATCTCATTGTGGTTTTGATTTGCCTTTTCTGGATGATGACTGAAGTAAAGCAACTTTTTATGTACCTGTTGGCCATTAGGATTTCTTTGGAGAAATGTCAGTTCAGTTCCTGGGCCCATTTTTTAATCAAATTATATTTTTTGGTTTTGCTATTGAGTTGTTTGAATTTCCTGTATATTTTGGATATGTGGTTTACAAACATTTTCAGATACATGATTTACAAATATTTTCTCCCAGTACATCGGTTGCCTTTTCATTTCATTGACTATTTCTTTTGCTGTGCAAAATTTTTTCATTTCAGGTAGTCCCACTTGTTTATTATTTATTTTGTTGCTTGTCCCTTAGGTGTCAGATCCAAAAAAACCCATTTTTTCATTCTGCTGATGCGGTATATCATTTTTTGATTTGCACAGGTTGAACTATTTTTACTTCCCAGGGTTAAATCCTATTTGATCATGGTGTGGGATCCCTTTAATGTTCTGTTGAGTCCAGCTTGCTAATTTTGGGGGAATCTTTGCATCTATGTTCATCAGGGCTATTGGTCTGTAATTAATGATCTTGTCATATTACATCCTTGTTTGGTTTTGGTATCAAGGTAATGCTGACATCGCAAAATGAGTTTGAGAGTGTTGCCCTCTCTTCCATTTTTTGGAATAGATTGAGAATGATTGGTATTAGTTCTTTAAATGTTTGGTAGACTTTTTCAGTGAATCACTTGGTCTGGGCTTTATGTATTAGAAATCATTTTTAATTATTGATTCAGTCTCTTTGCTAGTTGTGGGTCTCTTCAGATGTTCTGCTTCTTCCTGATTCAGTCTTGGTAGGTTGTATGTTTTCTAAAAATGTATCTATTTTTTTTCTAGGTTATCATTTGTTAGTGTATGACTGCTCCTTATAGTCTCTTAGGATCCATTCTATTCCCTTGGCACCAGTTGTAATAGCTCGTCTTTCATTTCTGATTTTAATTATTGGAGTCTTCCCTCTTTTTTTCTTAATCTAGCTAAAGATTTGTCACTTCTATTTACCTTTTAGAAAAAAACAGCCCATGGTTTCACTGATATTTTTTGCTTTTATTTTTTTAAGATTGTGTTTATTTGACAGAGAGAGAACAAGAGAGCAGAGGCAGGGGGAATAGCAGAGGGAGATGAAGAGGGAAAGGAAGAGGCAGTCTCCCTGCTGAGCAAGACCCCAGGATCATGACCTGAGCCAAAGGCAGATGCTTAACCAACTGAACCACCCAGGCATCCCTATTTTTTCCCTCTGCTTTTCTGGTCTCTATTTCATTTATTTCTGCACTTTAAAAAAAAATCTTTCTTCTGCTTACTTTGGGCTAGTCCTTCTTTTTCTAGTATCTTGATATATAAAGTTAGGTGGTTTTATTGACATCTTTCTCTTTTCTTAATATAGGCATGTATGGCTGTAAACTTCCCACTTAGAACTGCTTTTGCAGGGGCACCTGGGTGGCTCAGTGGGTTAAAGCCTCTGCCTTCGGCTCAGGTCCTGATCCCAGGGCTGGGATCAAGCCCTGCATCGGGCTCTCTGCTCAGCAGGGAGCCTGCTTCCACCTCTCTCTGCCTAATTGTGATCTCTGTCTGTCAAATAAATAAATAAAATCTTAAAAAAAAAAAAAAAAGAACTGCTTTTGCAGCATCCAGTAGGTTCTGTGTGTTGTTTTCACATTTTTGTTTTGTCAAGTGATTTTTTTTTTTTGGAAGTGAACCTCTATTAACATTGGTGTCCAGTAATTTTTAAATTTTTTTCATTGCTCTCTTTGACCCATTAGTTGTTCAGGAGGGTGTTGATTAATGTCCACACATTTGTGAATTTTCTAGTTTTCCTCCTGTACTGATTTCTAGTTTCATACTATTGTGGTTAGAAAAGATACTTCTTATGATTTCAGTCTTCTTAAATTTGCTAAGATTGTTTTGTGCTCTTGTGTATGATCTATCCTGGAGAATGTTTCATATGCACTTGAGAAGAATACATATTTTGCTGCCATAGGATTATATGTTCTGTATATGTCTACTGGGTCCACTCTCCCTAAAGTATGGTTTAAGCCCAACATTTCCCAGTTGATTTCTGTCTAAATGATCCACCCATTGTTAAAAGTGAAATACTGCAGTTCCTTACTGTTATTTTACTCTCATCTGTTTCTCCCATCGGATGTTAGTATTTGCTCCATATATTTAGGAGCTATTATGTTGCATACATATAAACTCATGATTATGTATTTTCTAGATGAAGTTATCCCCTTACCATTATATAATAATCTTCTTTGTCTCCTGCATTTATTTTTTGGTTTAGAGTCTATTTTGTCTGATTTAAGTGTAGCTACCCTGTTTTCTGTTTTCATTTTTACTTACATGGGATATCTTTTTCCATCCTTTCACTCTGAGCCTGTGTGTGTGAGTGACAACATATAGTTGGGTCTTATTTTTTCACCCATCCAGCCACTAGATATATTTTGATTGGAAGATTTAATCTGACATGTAAGGTAATTACTACCTGGGAAGGACTCAGTAGCACCATCTTACTGTTTTTCTGTTGCTCCCTTCCTTCATGAGTTGATAGTGATATACTTTGCTTCCTTTCTCTTTATATTTGGAATTTACTATGGTTTTTGCTTTGTGTAAACCATGAGGTTTATAATAAAACATATTTATAACAATTTGTTTTGTACCAATACAATTTAACTTTGCACACAAAACTTTTACTCTTTTACGTTTTTGATTCTCAATTCACTTCTTTTTATGTTGTGTAGCAATATAACATTAGATGCAATGTTATACTATATAACGTTTAGACACTGTTGTAGGTATAGCTGTTTTTAAAATTTTTATTTATTTATTTGAGAGAGAGAGAGGAAGTGGCGGGGTGGTGGGGGCAGAGGTAGAGAGGATAGAGAATCCCAAACAGACTCCATGTTGAGCATGGAGCCCAATGTGGGGCTTGATCCTACACCTCTGAGATCACAACCTAAGCTGTAACAAAGAGTCAGATACTTAACCGACCATGTCACCCAAGCGCCCCTCTTTTTTTTTTTTTTTTTTTTGGTATAGCTCTTTTTAATACTTGTGTCTTTTCATCTTTACACTAGCGTTAAGTATTTAACATACCACTATATTGAAGTATTAGAGTATTCTGAATCTGACCAGTGTGTTTTGAATGTTTCATGTTACTAATTAGCATCCTTTCATTTCAACTTGAAGAACTCCTTAAGCTTTTTTTGCAAGGCAGGTCTAGTGGTAGTGAACTCTCTCAGCTTCTGTTTATTTTGGAAATTCTTTACCTCTACTTCATTTCTGGAGGACAGCCTTGCTGGGTAAAGTATTCTTTTTTTTTAATTTTTAAAAAAAATTTTATTTTTATTTAAACATATAATGTAACCCCACCACCCTCTCCCAATCCCCCTCCCCCCAACTCCCCTCAGTTTGTTTTATGACATTAAGAGTCTCTTTTGGTTGGGTAAAGCATTCTTGATAGGCAGTTTCTTTCTTTCAACATTTTGAATATGTCATCTGACCCTCTCCTAACTTGTAAGGTCTCTGCTGAGAAATTTATGGAGAGCCTTAAGGGGATTCCCTTGCATGAGATTTTTTTTTTCTCTTATTGCTTTTAAAATTCTCTTCTTTGATTTTAGACAGCTTTATTATAATGTGTCTTGGAGAAGCTCATCAGATTGAAATTGTAGGGTGACCTATTAGCTTCATAAGCTTGGATATTCAAATCTCTCCTGGGTTTGGGCAGTTGTTGGCTATTATTGCTGTTCATAAGCTTTGTACCCTTTTGTCCCTGCCTTCTCCTTCTGAGATTACAATGATATGGATATTGTTTCTCTTGATAGTATTGTTACATCCTATAGGCTTTCTTCATTCATTTTCATTCTTTTTTATTTGCTTCCCTGATTGGATAATTGCAACTGATCTGTCTTCTAGCTCAATCATTCTTTCTTCTGACTGGTTAAGACTAATGCTGAAGTTGTCTATTGAATTTTTCAGTTCAGGCATTGAGTTTTTCAACTCCAAAATTTCTGTTTGGTTCTACTTTATGTTCTTTGTCTTTGCTGAACTTATTTTGTTCTTGCTTGGCTTTCCTGATACTATTAAATTTTTGTTTGTGTTCTTGTAGCTCTCTAAGCATCTTTAGAATAATTATTTTGAATGTTTTGTCTGACAATTCTTGTATCTGCATTCTTTGGGGTCCATTATTAGTGGTGTGCTATTTTCCTTTGGTGGAGTTATGTTTCCCCAATTCTTTTTTTTTTAAGATTTTATTTATTCATTTATTTGTCAGAGAGAGAGTATACACAAGCAGGCAGAATGGCAGGCAGAGGCAATGAGAGAAGCAGGCTCCCCGCCGAGCAAGGAGCCCGATGTGGGACTCGATCCCAGGACCCTGGGATCATGACCCAAGCTGAAGGCAGTGGCTCAACCAACTGAGCCACCCAGGTGTCCCTGTTTCCCCAATTCTTCATGATCCTTGTAGCCTTGTGTAGTTGTCTGTGTGTTTGAAGAAACAGTTCCCTTTTCTAGACTTTATTGGCTGATTTGAATTAAAGAAGACGTCCACTTGTGAGTAGAGGTACATTGTCACCCTGGATATGAGGCACAGGGTTCCAAATGCACAAATGTGTAGTGGCACTGGGTCTAGGGAGACAAAGGAGGACATAATGTCTTTTTGGCTCCACTGTTGAGATTCACAGCAACTGTGTGGTCCTTGGTGAGCACTGTGGTGGGTTTGTAGTGGCTACAAGGGCTGCTGGGGTCCTTAGCAGTACCTCCAGGTCCAGTGGCTAGGGACCGGGCCAAGCAGTGGCGGTAGCCAGAGCTGGTGGTGTGCACACACTTGGCTGTATGTGCCAGCTGCAGGTGCCTATGTAGTGGTGGGGTCCTGTTGCAGACACACACATAATGGCAGTGGCTAGGTAAGCAACTAGGGCCAAGGCCAACTATAGGCTCAGTGGAAGTTGCAGGGGCCCTGTCTGTTGGCATGCTTTTCCCTATCTGCGTGACTTTCTTTGACTTTGCACATTGTGGTGGAGGTCAGTTACAGGGCTTGGGTCAGGGGTGCATAAGTACACAACTGGAGGGGATAGCTATAGATAAAAAGACAGGTCAGGGCCTGATCCACACCCACAAGCAACTGTCAGTGCCCTGGTTTTTGATCTGTTCTCTCTTGTCTGCACAGTCTTCCCCTGAGCATGTACACTTCATTGGACGCTGGTGACAAATGCCAGGTTAGCAGCATGCAAGGGCAAAGCTAGAGGGGCAAGCAAGGAGGTGCATGGTAATAGGTTTTAGCTGCCATTGTCTAGGCTTGCGTCTTCACTTGCAAAGCTGTGGGGTCCTGAGCTGGTTACCACTGTGTTCTATACCACCAGGTTCTGTAGAGCGTACATGGAGTGGAATATCTCAGATAGCTGGTATAAAAAGCAAATATCTGTGGGACAAAAGCTAGTAAAATCTGAAGGGTGTCCCCAGTGAGTGTACTGGCTGTTACTTTCTTCAGTGGTGAAATATGCTGAGTTTGTCTTGCAGAGCAGGTGGTGAACCACAATGATTCCTGCTGTGTGGCTGCTCCTGGTAGCACCTATTTTTATTCCTTGTTCCTAGCCATCTCTGTATCTCAGCTTTGCCCATCTAGGTGGAATGAAACCAAAGTGGGACCTTCATGGAATGCCCCAAAAGGCTGGGGAAGCTGGATGCTCGCCCCACTCTTCCTTTCCCGGTGAGAGGAACTCTTTATAGCTAGGATATTTCCTCTTGACCCTGAGCAAAGCTGACTGGGGGGATGGGATGATGCCAGAGAAATGAAGTCATCTTCCTTTTCATCTTACGCAGTTTTTATTGGGTCTTTTGTTCCAATGTTTTGCTAAAATTTCTTCAGTAGACTCCCGAGCTGTTTTTGTTCATGGGTAGCTAATTTTTGATCTTTGGGGAAAGATGTAGTTGGGCTCTCCTACCTCACCATTTGGGGCTAAAATGCCTGCTTTCAAACTTATCTACAAGCTGCTGTTAGCAAATATTTGCTATCGTATTTGAGAATGACCCAAGATCACTTTTTCCCCTAACATTTAGACAGGCAACATAACAATTACAACAAATTTTGGTAATAGGACAAAAACATTCCATAAAGCTATCACTCCAGTTTTTATATAAGACTTCTGGAATAGCAATCATAAGGTACCTCTATTTTTATAAATTGCCTTTTCCACTTAACATTGTATTTATAATAATCATTTTCCTATTTTGTCTCCCTATATTTCTAGTTATCATTTTTAAATTTTTTTTTTAAGATTTTATTTATTTATTAGTTAGAGAGAGAGCAAGCGAGCACAGGCAGACAGAGAGGCAGGCAGAGGCAGAGGGAGAAGCAGGCTCCCCGTCGAGCAAGGAGCCCGATGTGGGACTCGATCCCAGGACGCCGGGATCATGACCCGAGCCGAAGGCAGCCGCTTAACCAACTGAACCACCCAGGCGTCCCCATTTTTAAATTTTATACAGTAGATGAAGTACCTGCTTTATTTAATCAATTATTCTCATATTATTGCTTATTTAGGTTGCTACCCATTTTTGCTTTTACATATAGTACTTCCATGGACACCAAAATAACCTTGTAAGTCTTGGTGACATCAGTAATCCCATTTTTGTTTAATGACAACAATTCAAAGAATAGTATTTTAATTTGTACTGTTTCTTTCATATTTAGTAGAATTTAATGCAAACTAGACAATACAGGCTTATAGAAATTGCCTGTAATTAAGTAACACCCAGATTATTTCTTAGAGTTACAGAAAGCTTTTTTTCTGGATTTTCAGAGTGATGGATAAATTTAGTAAATTTTTTTTTGTTATTAATCAAAATTAAAAATGCCCACAGAGGGGCATCTGTGTGGCTCAGTGGCTCTGCCTTCCCTTCAGGTCATGATCCCGGAATTCTGGGAATGAGTCCCACATCAGGGAGCCTGCTTCTACCTCTCCCTCTCTCACTGCTTGTGTTCCCTCTCTCGCTGTGTCTCTGTCAAATAAAAAAAAATCTTTAAAAAAAAAATGCCCACAGACTATCTAATACAAATAAGCAAACATTTGATTTTTTCTAAGGTACTTATCCAGTAGAATTCTTCCCTCCTTTTAAAAGTTTCAATAAGGGACGCCTGGGTGGCTCAGTTGGTTAAGTGGCTGCCTTTGGCTCAGGTCACGATCCCAGCGTCCTGGGATCGAGTCCCACATCGGGCTCCTTGCTCAGCAGGGAGCCTGCTTCTCCCTCTGCCTCTGCCTGCCACTCTGTCTGCCTGTGCTCGCTCCTGCTCTCTCTCTCTGACAAATAAATAAATAAAAGTCTTAAAAAAAAAAGTTTCAATAAATTGGTTTTTGCCAATATAGTTCATAACATAATAAATGCTTGATAAAAGAAATTCTTAGCTCAATAGTAGTATATACAAAGCTATAGCACAAATAATCATATTTGGAATGGAAGATTATGTACAGCTGTGTGCCATTTTCCTAACACAGTAGTGAGAATGTATTAAAAAATATTGAGGTAGGGGCGCCTGGGTGGCTCATTGGGTTAAAGCTCATTGGGTTAAAGCCTGGGTGGATCATCGGCTCAGGTCATGATCTCAGGGTCCTGGGATCGAGCCCGGCATCGGGCTCTCTGCTCAGCAGGGAGCCTGCTTCCCCCTCTCTCTCTCTGCCTGCCTCTCTGCCTACTTGTGATCTCTGTCAAATAAATAAATAAAATCTTAAAAAAAAATATTGAGGTAGAAAAGCTGATGTTCTATACCCTGACATCTGTACGAATGCCTGATACATTGAAAAATACTTGAAAAACTTTACCTGTTAAATGAAATTCATTTTTAAACCATGACTAGGATGATTGAAAGAGTAATGTTTTTGTCTTTGTTCCTAGAGTTAACGAGCATGCTGCTGGGTGTGAAGAAACTGAGGATGGAGAACAGATGGGATTTTTGGCAAAGTGTAGGCAAGTCTGACTGTCGGCAGCAGGAGCTGGCTAATGCTCTAGCATACAGTGCTGATAATACCTCAGTCAATTAAAGAAATGCCATCCAGGTTTTGCCAGTCAGAAGACATCTTAACTACTTCTTAAAGCCATGAACAGCTTCATTATAACCTCCTATGGGGCCAAGGAAAAATTTAGGATTCACTTTCGACAGTTGGCTGCTGTCAGTTTTTCAGTGAATGTATGTTCATGCCTGGAAATGTTGCTAATGTGAAATGTTGCTATTTGTATGATACTATGTCACCATCTGAACAGCACATGCATAATTTATTCATCATCCACAAATATTTATTGAACTCAACTGCTGAGTGCTTTAATATGTACATAACAAACCTTTTGTTTTCAAAGCTGAGTATACTGCATGTCAGCATGGGGTTCCTGTGAATCCCTATTCCTTCTGTACTTCTCTTCAAGGCATTTATCACTTTCTTTTTATACCTTCTCTCTCAGAGTAAAAACCAAAATGATCCTTACAATGGCCTAACCCCACACAAACTTCTTTATATATCTGACCTCTTGACCTCTCCTGTCTCTTTCCTTCTCTATGACTCCTTTCAGATAAAGTGTACTCCTTGTATACAACGATCATCATGACTTTATTTATTGGCTACATATTATTTTTTTATTTATCATAAAAAGGCGGCTTCCAAATCTTTCTCTTTTTCCCATTACTTGTCCCTGGGTAGCAGGTGGGCATTTTTAAATGCTCCAAAGCAAGTGCAAATCAGAATTTATTATTCCCGATTTCATTAATGGCATCACCACCTATCTTCCAACCACAGCCAGAACCTGGAAATAAACCTTAATTCCTCCTCCTGAACTGTCTCCACCCCCACCACCGTCTGCATCCTTTTATCCGGGCGCTTAACTATATCTATAGATTCCCTTCCCTAAATGTCCTTTTCCAATACCTTGGCTGGTGCCAATGTCATTTTTATTTCCGTTTTATAAGAACCTTTTGATCGTGTGCTAATTCTAAGCTTATTTTCCCCTAAGCCCAGGCAGTGCTACCCCATCCATTTTCCATATAACACAGTGATCTTTTTAAAGTTCAAATCAAATCATTTATTTATTTTTTTAAAAGATTTTATATACTTATTTGACACACAGAGAGAGATCACAAGCAGGCAGAAAGGCAGGCAGAGAGAGAGGGGGAGGCAGGCTCCCTGGTCAGCAGAAAGCCCGATGTGGGGCTCAATCCCAGGACCCTGAGATGACTACCTGAGTGGAAAGCAGAGGCCTAACCCACTGAGCCACCCAGGCACCCCAGAAATCAAATCATTTATGTTACTTACTGTTGTCCTTAGAATAAAATCCTTTGCATGGTATCAGAGGTCCTGCTTGTCATCTATCCTTTTCAGATGACATTCTGCAAGCTTCCAGGTCTGATGGCAGGGAATGGGGTGTCTTCCCTATTACCAAATCTAACAAGTCCCACTAGAGCCAATATAAATCAAGAGGGTCTGATCCAAGGGAGTGGAGTGGGTTCTGGAAGAGGGTCTTTGGAAATGTTGTAGGAACAAAGCCAAGGCCAAAGTTTTAGGCTCTTGGATAGGTCCTGGTCTAGCTCTGTTGGGTAGAATTAGAGGAGTCATGGGGAGCAAAAGTAGAAAATGAATATGCCAGTTGCATTTGATTTCTATCGCTGTGACTACAAACTTAGCAGTTTAAAACTACACATGTATATTATCCCGAAGTTCCTGTAGGTCAGGAATCTAGGCCTGGCTTTGCTGGAACCTCTGTTCAGGGTCCCACAGGTTGTACTCGATGCACTTGGGCTGCATCCTTATCAGAGCTTGGGGTCCTCTTCCAAGTTCATTCAGGTTGTTAGCAGAATTCAGTTCCTTGCAGTTGTATAACTGAGGCCCTCAGCTCCTACAGGTTGGCTCTCTCCATAGGCAGTTCACAATATGACTGCCCCTTCAAGTTCAACAGGAGAACATCTTTCTTGATTCAAGTCTTTTAGACAAGGCCTGGTGTCTGTCTGCCTTTTTGCCTATCATTCTCTCAAAATATCTATTTCTGTATCTCCTCCATTTTATTATCCCTCCCTCTCTGATACTAGCTATGAAAATACATGATGAACAGGAATTTTTCTTTTTTTATACTTACACTTTTTTTTTTTTTTTAACAACTTGAGGGTCTCTTGTCATCCATTAACTTATTTACTAGTCACTATTACTATCTCTATTCCTCAGACTGGGAAATAAGACACAGAAATGTTAAAGAACTTCCCTAAGTTCACACAAACAGTCCTAGCTAATTGGATCTGGAATTCAAGACAGTTTGGGAGGGGCCATTGGGTAGCCTACCCACAGTGACAATGAATGAAAAAGAAGGCAGGAGGAGGAGTGGCTGGAGGCAGAAGTTGATTTTCTCTGCAGAGGTGGATATGTGGGTGCCAGGAGAGGCTACTGACAGTGATAATGTCAATCTGGTGCTGGCGAGGATGCGGAGAAAGGGGAACCCTCCTACACTGTTGGTAGGAATGCAAGTTGGTGCAACCACTCTGGAAAACAGCATGGAGGTTCCTCAAAAAGTTGAAAATAGAGCTACCCTATGACCCAGCAATCGCACTACTGGGTATTTACCCTAAAGATACAAATATAGTGATCTGAAGGGGCATGTGCACCAGAATGTTTATAGCAAGCAATGTCCACAATAGCCAAACTATGGAAAGAACCTAGATGTCCATCAACAGATGAATGGATAAAGAAGAGGTGGTATATATATAAAATGGAATACTATGCAGCCATCAAAAGAAATGAAATCTTGCCATTTGCAACGACATGGATGGAACTAGAGGGTATTATGCTTAATGAAATAAGTCAATCGGAGAAAGAAAATTATCATATGATCTCCCTGATATGAGGAAGTTGAGAGGCAACATGGGGGGTTTGGGGGGTAGGAAAAGAATAAATGAAACAAGATGGGATCGGGAGGGAGACAAACCATAAGAGACTCTTAATCTCACAAAACAAACTGAGGGTTGCTGGGGGGCAGGGGGCAAGGATAGGGTGGCTGGGTTATGGACATTGGGGAGAGTATGTGCTATGGTAAGTGCTGTGAAGTGTGTAAACCTGGCGATTCACAGACCTGTATCCCTGGGGCTAATAATACATTATATATTTATAAAAAAATTATAAAAAAAATAATGCCAATCTGGGATTTCCTCTGAAATGTGAATAAATCTCACAGATGCCTGTCATTCAAATAGGATCTACATGACAGAGACCATGAGATCACATCTAGTGTGAGGTTCTTGTTACAGTGGAGGAACTATGAAGGCCACCCTTTGGAATTAAAAAGAGGGACTGAATGAAGGATAAAACTCAGTGCATTTTTTCAATGACTTATAAGGATGCCATAAACCTACTCTGAAATGCACATGAAAAAATAAAAGTCTGCTTATACCTAGGGCAGTTTTGAAAACAGGAGTAAAGAGGCAAGACTTATCCTGTAAGACAATGATTCTCAGTGTTATCTCCAAACCATAAGCATCAAGCATCACCTGGGAACATGGCTGGAAACAGAAATTCCTGGGCACTTCAATAAAGTGCCCTGTGGGTGTGGCCAGACACGGACTCCTGGTGACTCTCAGGGGCAGAGCTGAGGGTCACTGCTTTAAGAGATTAAGATAGATATACATTTTTATTAATAAAAGTAACAGCACAAAAAAGCAAATACAGAAAAATGATAATGGAAAATCAAGATGATAGATGTTTTATTATAAAATTTTCAAATTTGGTTAAAAATATGACACCTAGGAACAGGAAAACAGGCCAAGAGAACACTACAGAAAGCTCAAACATGGATGCATAGGTACTTGATAATAATAAACATCACACTGCAGATCAATAGAAAAAAGTAAATTTCTTGAGCCTTGTGGAAAAAACACGGGAGTTTGATTCCCAATGTGTGCCATATACAGTGGTGGACTCTAGGTGGAGTAAAATCTAAGTATTAATAGTAACTGTATCTAACTAATAGAAGACAATGTGGGAAAATAGTTTATTGACTCAGATATGGAGAAGACTCAAGAACAATGAAGCATAAATGATAGATTGTTAAACTTTTTATTAAACAAAAGAGATAATAAACAAAAGTAAACAGACTGTGGACTGGGATACTGGTGATGTCTAAAAAAACAATAGGAGGGGGCGCCTAGGTGGCTCAGTGGGTTAAAGCCTCTGCCTTCGGCTCAGGTCATAATCTCAGAGTCCTGGGATCAAGCCTGCTTCCCTTCCTCTTTCTCTGCCTGCCTCTCTGCCTACTTGTGATCTCTGTCTGTCAAATACATAAATAAAATCTTTAAAAAAATAAAAATAAAAATAAAAAACAATAGGAGAGTACTATCTGGAATAGACAAGGAACTCATACAAATTGGTCTTGAGGGGCACCTGGGTGGCTCAGTGGGTTAAAGCCTCTGCCTTCGGCTCAGGTCATGATCTCAGGGTCCTGGGATCGAGCCCCATGTCGGGCTCTCTGCTCAGCGGGGAGCCTGCTTCCCCCTCTCTCTCTGCCTGCCTCTCCGCCTGCTTGTGATCTCTGTCTGTCAAATAAATAAATAAAATCTTAAAAATAAATTGGCCTTGAAAACATCAGAAAAATGGGGAAAGGGAATAGGAAAATTACAAAATGGTAAACCTTACTGGCTAACAAGTGTATGTACTTGTCAAATACCCCAGTAATCAAAGGAACAGAAAACAAAACGACATCAAAATGCATTATACTCATTAAACATGCAAAAGTTATTAAGTCACATAAAACTAACTGCAGATATGTGGTGAATGAGATTCACATCTAGCCAGTGAAAGTGTAAACTGGTGTGGACTTCCTGGGAATTACTTCAACAATGCTTTCTGCAATTAATAGTATCTGTGACCTGGCAATTGCACTTGTAGTTATGTATTCTAGAGAGATTTTCAGAGCTTCAAAAAATGACATAAATGAGGATACTCACCACTGTGGTGTTTATGAAAGCAAGAGGGTGAAGTAGAGACATCGCAGGTGTTCATCACTAGAAAAATGGCTGAATCAAACAGTGCATTCACATATCACAGAAATCAACAGCCTGTTGATTTGTTCAATTAAAAATACCAACACTATTCTTTTGTTGTTATTTGTTTGACAGAGAGAGGGAGAGTGCATGCACAACCAGGCTCCCCACTGAGCAAGGAGCCTGATGTAGGACCCCAGAGCCCTGGGATCATGACCTGAGCTGAAGGCAGAGGCTCAACCCACTGAGCCGCCCAGGCGCCCCAACACCACTCTTTTTATAATCATTTTCACCCTATAAATTCAACTTAGATTTTACTATAAGAACTTAAAATTGACCAATATGTATAGTTTCTTTTAGAAAAAGTGGAATTCTCTTCTCACTTGTAGAGATCATTTAATATTTTACAACCACATTCTTACTTTTTTTTTTTTAAACATTTTATTTATTTATTTGACAGACAGAGATCACAAGTAGGCAGAGAGGCAGGCAGAGAGGAGGAAGCAGGCTCCCCAAAGAGCAGCGAGCCCGATGTGGGGCTCGATCCCAGGACTCAGGGATCATGACCTGAGCCGAAGGCAGAGGCTTTAACCCACTGAGCCACTCAGGTGCCCCTCACATTCTTACTTTTGATCAACACTAATTGTACTACTTTTGCTACACTGTATCTGGTTTTGGTCATTATTCCTTGGATCCGAAATCTACTTTTGAGATTTCTCATTTTGTTCCAATATATTCCCTGATTTTGGTTCAAATATATACCTCTCTTCTGCTGAGGCTCAGTGGGAGATTTATTTTGAGGCCTTGATTTTCTAAAACTGCATTTAGCCCTCTGACATGAAAAACTAAATATCCCTACATCCAAAGTGGGTCATTAAAGTTCTGATTTTGTTCACTTTGCAAGTAACTGCCTTCACATTTTGGAATATAAGATCCTCTTTTCGGAAAAGAAATTTTTTTTAAGATTTTATTTATTTGAGAGAGAGAGCATGAGAGCTGAGGTCAGAGGGAGAAGCAGACTCCCCAGGGAGCTGGGAGCCCGATGTGGGACTTGTTCCTGGGACTCCAGAATCATGACCTGAGCTGAAGGCAGTTGCTTAACCAACTGAGCTACCCATGAACCCTCTTTTTGGAACTTTTAAAAATGTTCTTTATACCTGATCTGAAACTTCTTGAAGACATATCTGGTGTGCTTGTTTATAGTTTTTATTTGGCCATGAATGGACCCATTTGGTCTGAAGAGCTATGCTGTGCTTCAGGTCTAGGACATTTCCTTGAGGTTTCTAAATCCCCCGCCCCCTTCATTGTATGTCCATATCCTTCTTTCTCCTTTAGAACTCCTATTAGATCCATGTTGGAACACAAGACTTTCCTTTCATGTCTCATTTCTCGCTATTTTTAATTCATTTGCATCACATTTTATGGAATCCTAATCCAAAGAACTCACACATTTGCTCTTTGGGTTAGCCTTCCTATTTTTCAGGACAACTAGTGAATTTGTGACAAAATCTACTTCTCATTATAGAGATATTTAAATACTTCCCTAAAAGTTGATCTTTCAAATTAAATAGTCTCATTTACCCCTGAGAAGATACCATTTTGAAAGGATGATTTAACTATTGGTACTTCTGTTTGACGACCCTTTTCATGGTATTGCTTTTCTTCAAATGCTCAGTAACTACTGTTCTCATCTTAATATGAACTTGTATGAGAATGTTATTTGCTTACTGCAAACCATTTTCCTTGCTGGGCAAAAGGAAGGACAGGACATTGGGTAAGCCTAATAGAATGGCTTATACTGGTTTTCCCTTCTAATCACTCACATACATCATCTGCATAGTGCTTGGGATAAAAAGGGTGGTAATTATAACCAACCTCTTATGATGCATTACTCCCAGCAGTTATCTAAAACTTCTTGATTTTTTATTCTGTCTCTACTTTTGAAGTATCCCTGAAGCCAGATTCACCTTTCATGGTAGAATTCTTTGGCCCTATCTGTCCTAGGATTTCAAAGAATTCCTTAAAATTTATCTATCCAGTGCACTTTGATTTCTCCAAACTGTAGAGATTAAACAATACGTTTACCTACCATAGTATGAAATAATCTTCTTCTCTATCACTTCTAGGGGTGTGGATGGGAGGAGCTTGAAGGATGTACCAGCTTGAACAATGTACTTTGTGACAGCTAAGCCTGTGCATGGTTCCTCCTATTCTTGGGAAATTGAATGCTCTTGAAGGATGATCCAAATATGAAAGATTTTTTTTAAAGATTTTATTTATTTATTTGTCAGAGAGACAGGCACAGCGAGAGAGGGAACACAAGCGGGGGCAGTGAGAGAGGGAGAAGCAGGCTTCCTGCAGAGCAAGCCTGTGGGGCTCGATCCCAGGACGCTGGGACCATGACCTGAGCTGAAGGCAGACACCCAACGACTGAGCCACCCAGGTGCCCCCCTTAAAGATGTTTTAATATACATTCTGGGATAGCATCAGTTCTCAGAGTATTAGTTTTTGCTTTTATTTTATTTTATTTAAGCTTTTTAAAATTTAAACATATTAAATTATGTTTAATAATTTAATTATTAAATTAATAATTAATTTAACCCCACCCCCCTCTCCCAACCCCTCTCCCCCTCACCCCCCTCAGTTTGTTTTATGACATTAAGAGTCTCTTTTGGTTTGTCTCCCTCCCGATCCCATCTTGTTTCATTTTTTTCTTTTCCTACCACCTTAACACCCACCCCCATTGCATCTCCACTTCCTCATATCAGGGAGATCATGTGGTAGTTGTCTTTCTCCAGTTGACTTATTTCGCTAAGCATAATACGCTCTAGTTCCATCCATGTCGTCGCAAATGGTAAGATTTCATTTCTTTTGATGGCTGCATAGTATTCCATTGTATATATATACCACCTCTTCTTTATCCATTCATCTGTTGATGGACATCTAGGTTCTTTCCATAACTTGGCTATTGTGGACATTGCTGCTATAAACATTCGGGTACACGTGCCCCTTTGGATCACTACATTTGTATCTTTAGGGTAAATACCCAGTAGTGCAATTGCTGGGTCATAAGGTAGCTCTATTTTCAATTTTTTGAGGAACCTCCATGCTGTTTTCCAGAGTGGTTGCACCAGCTTGCATTCCCACCAACAGTGGAGGAGGGTTCCCCTTTCTCCACATCCTCGCCAGCATCTGTCATTTCCTGACTTGTTCATTTTAGCCATTCTGACTGGTGTGAGGT